>DWCF01000919.1:0-36501 GCA_018230265.1 Delias oraia
AGTGGTACTATTCTGCTCCGGTAACCACACGGACAGCGTCTGCCAACGTCCATACCACGTTGAATAAACTACGTACCGTATACAATCTAACTGCGATCGCTAACCCGTCTGCTAAACGTGGCGATTATCGCAAATACCCATAGACGTGCGAAGGGAAGGTCTATGTCCAGTAGTGGACGTTCTACGGCTGACATGATGAATGATGATGATTTTTTAGCGAAAGAACAGTCTTATACCCTCGCTAGTCGCTAACAAGACTACTACTTTAGCTTTATCAGGTAAGATATAGGAAATATAAGTTAAAGATTATTAAGGTAATCATTTATTCAAAGCTATGAAAGGTATATACTATAATTTATTATTCTAAATTCTTTTTTGAAAATCAAATTTCTTTCGTTGTTTATAGGCGCTCATCACCCACCTACCATTGTCTGTTATATAATAAAAAAACCTATCGCTGAGATAGGAGTTACCGACTTACTTGTATACGTCTGGAAGTTGTCCACAGCATTTGAAACCAGTTGATCCAGACCACTAACAATTGTGCCTCTAAGGGGCATATTGGTATCCAATGCAGCGACGAACGCAGTTGTTTCGCCAACTAGAGTCTCTGTATTCACCATTTCCTGCCTCAACTGGCGGCGGTTGCATGCCCTTCTATTGGTGTCGAAGACGCCGTTCTAAAATGAACTCAAAATTAAATTTTCTAAATGATTACTATATCCGTATAACCACGATGTTATTCGTTGCACAACAGAGCGTTTTTTAAGGCATTTTGTGCCTCTCACTACCAGTCTGTGAAATCAGCTGCCTATAAAAGAGTTTCCATATAAATACAACTTGGGAGTTTTTAATTAAAGGCGTACCACCCGCAGTCTAACTGGGGCGGAGTCCAGTCGTTTTCCTTACATTTTTTATAAAAAGAAAGTCAAAAATATTTTACAAATACGACCTCAAAGCAGTATATTTATTTTGAATCTTCTTAATATTCTTAAATATTTTTTCAAAAAGATACACGCCGTCCCATAAAATAAACGTGAGATTTTGTATTTTATTTATACTTTATGATTCAGCAAAAACTTACAATTAACATAATAAAAACCGTGTTTACAATTTAATTCAAATATTGCGTTGATTTTTGATCAACCTATACAAAAAAATTCAATGTTCTTGTGGTAAAATTCAATCAGATATTGTTCAGTTACCCTTGGACTGTAGTACATATCCAACAGCTGTGATAACTTTATAGAACTCCCATCAATTGTGTTCGACTGAATAAGAGAACCAAGAACGAAGCCATCAATGTCTCCACGCAATTCCGGATCGGTTGCCTCCACATTGATACGATTTTGAATCATGAAGTATCTGGGCGCTTGAGTGGTGTTCCAGTTGCCTGCTGTCCCGACCGATATGGTGTTACTGCCTCTCTCTGTTCCTTGAATCAGCACTGCCTCCGCCAAGTCACCTGTATAAATCGTTTGAAAAATTCAATTAATGAAAGGCAAACTTGTTAAGTAAAACCTATTATTTACACGATTGCGTAGTGCTAATTTTTTTATATAGTATAACGGACAACGGTGTAGGTGGGTCTCTTATATGATAAGAGAACACGGCCGGCCATGAACCTCGCCACAGTCCGCTCATTGGTTGTGTTGCTGACTTTTTACGCCACTTAAGTGTAATTTGTAAGGGCCTCCTATATCCTCACTCTTTCTGCGAAACACAGTACAAGTACCGCTTCACGCTGAGTATTCTGTGAGCCTGTGGTATCACTTCGGACGAGCCGGCCCAATTAGTGCGCCAGCATATGCTTCAGCATGGCTCTCTCAAGGGTATGACAGTATTAAGACACTCGCGCGGCAACTATCTAGCCATTCCAGAGACCGAATGAATTATAATTATAATTGTCCGAACCGGGATACGAACCCGATACCTCTCCCTTCATGGTATACTTATTAAACTACTTAGCTACGAGACACTCAAAAATAGGATCTCACATAGCTTACAAGACCGATCTTCAAAAATTTTGGAATTATGAAAATTGGTAATAATTATGTACGTACCTGAAATTGTAGTAGCAAATATGGAAGAAACAGTATCTTGAACGTTTTGATAGTTACTGACAGTGCCTCGTACTATATCCGCTACTCTCACACGCTGGAACTGGGCCCCACCAGCTATACCAGCCAGCAGGTGACCAGCGGAAACAGCCCCCCATCTGGTGAACACCACCCCACCTAGCAGGGGGCATTGACTCTCCCCTAACACCTGTCGCTCAGATTTCACACCATTCACATCGGTGTATTCAACATCGTCATTGGGATTGTGTCTCATCTGTCCCATCGTTTTGGCTAGTTTCCTGAAAAATTTGACGGTAAATTATTCCTAACTAGTATATCTATGTATAAGTACGCAACCTACTGGGTCCAATTCTGAACCCCCAGCAATCCATGGTTTAACTTAACCCGAAAAATAAATATAATAAGAACATAATCCTCCATTTTTGTACTTGAATAAAAAGAACATGTCCTTCTGCTGGTTCTAAGCTAACCCCGCCAATTTTCAGCTAAATCAGTTCAGACTGAGTTATAGTGTAACTACATCGACTTTTTAATATAAATTTATAGTTAAAATGGTGTTTTGCAATAGCAAAAATAAACATACGTACAAATTGGCCCGGCTCGTCCGAAGTGATCCAAAATACACTCGCGTGAACAGTACCCTTACAATTATGCCGCTTAAGCGGCGTAAATAACGCAACCAAAGCTCGGATTAAGGCGCGGTTGTCCATGTGTCTTTTACCATAGACGAGACCAACCTATTCTGTTGTCCGGCATAGTATATATTTAAAATTTTGCATAAAATCCGAAATGAATTTACAAGTATCCTATCTTATTATAAGATAACAATTGAAAAAGCTAATATTGTGTAAAATTAGGTACCGGTCTGAGCTCTCATAAGTATTTTTATGGGATACCAGACAACGGAGTAGGTGGGTGTCCGCTATGGTAAGAGATAACCGCCGCCCACGGACAATTGCACCAATCCGTGCTTGCTGTGTTACCGGCTTTTAACGCCGCTTTAACGGTTTCAAATGCTTACATAGTATCCAGGTCTAATATCTCTACGTCGTCCATATTAAAGTTTCTGGGTATCTCCCTCGCTGTACGGAGAGCGCGGAGCTGAGCCAGCTGGTTGCAATTCTGCTCGTTGCCGCGGACTCGGGCATCAACGGTCGTGGACAGCATGTAGTGTAGGACGCACTGGGAACAATATTTTATTAAATTAGTAGAGGTATGTTATGCATGGAGGTTCTAAAGGGAGTTCTATGTCCAGCAGCGAGCGTCTTTCGGCTGAAACGATGACTAGAGGATCCTGACATGGATATCCAATTATAATAATATGTAGGTATAATTATTTACAATAAAATATGTTATTTTTACATTATGTTATAATAGGTATAACGCTAACAAGTTTTGCAAGAATTCTTCTTTGCATACAACCACACATTGTTCTAAGTCTGAATTAATTGTTGATGTTATGAATTTTAAGCGATGTTTGAACTCGTCACGCAAGTAAAAGCCTTAATTATTTTTGTAGTTCGATAATTGTTTCGTCTTCCCGGAACCTGTCACCTAACACTTGTACTTTAACGTTTCTTATTAAAGTTATGACGAATAGTTTATATCGTAAAAATCCAATAAATAATAATATCATTTAAAAAGCATTTTGTGCGCACACCAATAGTAGGTGTAATCATCTGACTGCTGAGGTATTTCCAATCCGATACGACTTAGAAACCTTAAAAGAGCGTATACCTAATAGGTCGGCAATGCATACGCGGCCCAGGAGTTTCCATGGGCGGACGACCACTTATTCTAAGTGAGATTTCTGCTGCTAGGAAGAAAAGAAATTTTAGTACCTAAAACTTGTATGAATAAATGTTACTTTATGTTTTATTTTTCCTAAAAACACAAAATAAAGCTTACTGTTTAAATTTACTTTTTTTTTACGTCAACGGTAGCTATGGTAACCGGTAACCGATGGATACTCCTAGCCCTTTCAGAGCCACGGTGCGTTGTCGGCCTTTAAGAAATATATACGCTCTTTTTACGAAGGTTTATTTACATACGTGTTGGCATTCATATAAACTTCACTCTAATTAAAATATTTTTTTTAAATCGGTAGGCGAACGGAGGAACGCTTCTCTAGGATAGGTGATCAACCTATTGACAATCTTAGCCCCACTACAGCCGCGGATGCGTAGTAGGCTTGTAAGGGTAAGGGATGTATGCTATATTTTTGAGACTCCAAGTCATATTGGCTTGCAAATACTTCTGCTAAAAACGCCGAGTTGTAGATCGAAAATCATAAAGGAGACATGGAATACCTTCAAAGTAGAGTTAAGAACTTCTGGCAGTTCCTGTATGTTTCCGGGAAGAATTTTGTTCAGCACGATTCTGTGCCTGTGGAAGGAATGAAAGGTCGGTGCGTATGGGATCACGTTGCTAGACATCCCCACGCTAACATCTGGTTGATGGTATTCAATACCATCTTGACGGTAACTGGAAAAATAACCATTATATTTTTATAGTAAAGCAGACAACGGAGTAGGTGGGTCTGAAATATGGGAAGAGATTACTACTATACTCACACAGCTAAACACAGCACAAGTACCGTTTCACGCTGAGTATTTCTCTATCAAAGTATTAGACGGAATATTTTTACTCACTTGCGCAGTATCTGAACAACAAGCTGCCTTAAATCCATATTTACGTTCGGATCATCTTCGATCTTCTGTATTATATCAATCAGCACCTGAATGGTGGTAGGTGGCAGATTGTTTCTGTCCAATAAATTACCATCCATGTAGCATTCTCGCAGGATTGGTGCGACACTCGACTGTGTAGTGTGTTGTGCACTTACGCCGCACGCCAGTACCAGCGCGCTTACAATCCAGAACATTTCGCCTCTGGAAATATAAAAAAAACATTAGGTTTACTGCAATATACAATTATATTGAACTATAGAATTAAAAAAAGACCGGAAACGCACACACGGCTCTGCAAGTGCTGGAGGTGTCCATAGGCAGAGGACCGCTCACCCTAAGTGAGCCTCCTGCTCGTTTACCACAGTTAAAATAAATATAAGACGCTATGAATATATGTTGGTAACATGAATGCACAGTTGGTACCATCGTTGAAGTTTAAACCTGTAAGCTCCTAAGCCAGTGTAAATTAATTTAAAAAATAAAGAAAGATATGTGATGGTGTCAATATGCGTGTATGTGGTGGGAAACGGATATAATTGACGTATGATATTTTTGCCGCGATTAGCACAAAGGCGTTTCCTGTGAGACACGAACCTTGGCTTGGGCCGTCGTTCGTGACAGGTCCATCTGAACTAGTGTTGCCCAAATGCAAGACCAAGACCAAGACCGCCTAATTTTAGCACGACCAAGACCGACCGTGTGAGACTCTTGCGTCTTGCAACTATTTTTTTGGCAGTGATTTTTGGAACTTCTCATTAAATCTTTAGACATATTTTATAAATCTGGTTGGTCTTTACTATGGTTATGCTAGATCAACCTCAAAATGTTCCTATTCTGAAAGGGTTTTCTAAGATCTGAAGTAAATTTCAATAGTCTAATAGATAATTTCATGACTTGCAAGACTCTTGCTGCAAGACCAAGACCAAGACTGGGAGCGCAATATCAAAACCAAGACCAATACCAGGTGTATTGGCGCAAGACCACTGGCTAAATCTTGCATTTGGGTAACAGTAATCTGAACGGCCTTCGCTACCAGCCATCGCAACCAGCATGGTAGTATAGTGCACGCTGGTAGTGTAGATAGGTCCTCGCCATTGTGTCTGATCATATAAACGCACTTCAGTACTATATAAAGTTATAAATCAATGAAATCAAAATAAAAACCGTTTAAAACGATTTCATAGGGACTAAACCAAAACGAATCTGAAACGGGCAAGCACAATCACATACTATAATATATAATTTATTGTTCTAGTATTTCGAACGTAGGTATTGCATTAAATAATTATTCTATGTTAATTAATCATTTAGGTATATTATTCCTTATACACAAGGAATTTAAAAAAAAGTCAGGTCAGCTTACATACTGTTCTCACACATGTCCCGATCTTAGAATTTATTAATCTTTAATAAAAACTATATTGTAAAATCCAACATGTAGGTACATGGTAGATTATTTCAGGTATGACACATAATTTAATATGCGTCATAACTTATACTAAATTATGAAATAGGAATCGAAAATATTATTTATGATATGGTAAAGCGGATGATGGAGCAGGTGGTCTTATATGGTAAGACACCGCCGCCCATGGACAACCGCGCCACAATCCGCGATTTGCTTCTATTGCCGGCTTTTTACAACGCTCAAACGGCATAATTTCAAGGACCTCCGATATCCTCTCACTCAGCGAAATAGTATAAGTACTGTTTTATGCTGAATGTTCTATCGGACTCACACGGAATCACATCGGACGAGTGGGGCACCCACGAGTGCGTCAATGTAATAGAAAAATATAAGTAATATCTAAAATAGAATATCTTTAACAATTTCGATCTGACAAAATCGTTTGTATATATTTCTCGTCAATTCGAGGAAATAGGAACAGTCGATAAGTTATCAAAATGTCACAGCTATTGTACGGAATGTTATCAGCTTAGTAAAAACAGTAAAAAATTAATCATAATATATGGCTTAACATATTTAGACTAGAAGTAGACCCGGCAGACGTCATCCTATCCGGTACGCAGCCAACTAAGATCCAATTAAGACATCACACACGCAGCAAACACCCGATATAAAACCAGCGTAAGCTCATCCCTATTTAATATGGACAACCTTACCAAAGGGTGCTCAATTTTATATAGGTTTTCTAATTTCTATAGTGGACAACGGAGCAGGTGGGTCACCTATATGATAATTGACGTTATGTTGCAGGCTTTTTCTGCCGCTTAAGCGGCATTTTTAAGGACTTCTGATATCCTAACTTACTCTGCGAAACACACTACAAGTACTGTTACACGTTGAGTATACTGTGAGCCTATGATATCATTTCGTTCGAGCCTACACAATTATTGCGTCAGCATGGCTCTCCCACGGGTAAGAAGTATTTTATATTGTAATTTAAATTGAAGGATTCTATTTCTAAAACTATCCAGGTATTATTCTGGTATAAACGCCACAGTTACTTCTTATTACATCTATCTGCCAGTGAAGGTCTAATTCGGTCCAGCCCTTTCAGAGATTATCTTTAACAAACAGATATACAGACAAAAATTGTAAAAAAATATATTTTGGTATGTGTACCGTATTATATACATTCATACGTACGGTTATTTCAATATTATAAACACTCCAAGTATATTTATAATTATAGATTAGTAATAAAATTATTTTTTCAGTGAAAAGAAATTTTCATACGCCTCTAGACTGTATGCCAGTGTAATTGTGAAAATTACAACACTGTTTTGTTTATCCAAAAGCAGATATATCAAGTTGTATCTTTAGGAAAATTCATGAAAATCGATTCATTCGTTTACAAGATATTCGTATTTGTAATTAACGTATCGGTTTCGTAAATTGTACATATTATATAGTTGTGAATCTATTGTTCTATGACCGAGAAAGTTTTGGCTCACGCATTGTTATATGATATAGCGGACAACGGAGCAGGTGGGTCTCCTACATGGTAAGAGAACACTGCCGGGCATGAACAACTACGCCACAGTCCGTGCATGGTTGTGTTGTCGGCTTAGTACGACACAAGCGGCATTTTTAAGGACCTCCGATATCGTCACTCCCTCTGCGAAATACAGTACAAGTACCGTTTCACGCTGCTGAGTACCTATTCTGTGAGCCCGTGGTATTAATGTCGTGTTATAGTTGTCCATGGGCGGTGGTGTTACACATAGTAGACACACCTGCTCCGTTGTCCGCTATACTATTAAAAAGCGAAAAATATACAGTAAATACGCAAAATCACGCGTATAATCTCTTTTGAAGGTCATTTATAAGCTAACAAAAGCGTAATACCTCTGTTCAACCAGCTGCTAACTAAGCAAACTTCACAATCACAGCACTAAAACAAAAACTAAGAAAACTTAGACAAAAGAAAATTCATGTCGATAAAACACTCAATATTACACTGAAGTCACACCTAGTTCATACTAACTCGTAAAATAAAGGGCAGCATACCGATAAGATAATAAAAGCAGGTCTAGATAAATTCGTACATATCTGTTTTTCACTGTAGATTACACTGATAACGGATATGGTGAAATAAGCCTTACGATTAATAATAGGTCGTGAGTGTCGGGAATGTGTAATAAACTATCAATTTTAAAATATAAACCTCGAAAGCCGTAGCTTTTCATTTTTTAAGTCTGGTTGAAGCGAGAGACAGCTGGTTCTGATCCCGGTCCGGACAGTTATAATTTAATTTATAATTTCGGTCCCTCTAAGGGCTTGACAGTGGTTGGGCGAGTGTATTAATAATTTCGCACCCGTGGGAGAGCCATGCTGTAACATATGGGGACGCTCTAATTAATACCGAAGTAATACCACGGGGTCACAAATCTCAGTGTGAAATGTTGTACTTGAAACGGCACTTTTACTCTGTTTTATAGAGTGAGTGACGATATCGGAGGCCATTAAGAATGTGAATGAAAGTAGCGTAAAAGGCGGGAAACACAACCAATGCGCGGATCATAGCGCCCTTTTCCATGGGCAGCGGTGTTCTCTTACCAAATAGAAGACCTGCTGCAATGACCTCTATAGCATAAAAAGTATTTTAAGTACTTAGATATACAAATATGGTAGTTAATCAATTTTAAAAAACGGTTGTAGTTAGTAGAGTAGAAAATTATGCATTGTGTATTTTTCATCGCGGAATTCTATTGTACCATCCTTGATATCTTGGGGTTTAAAAAAGAAATTGTAACTCACACTTACCTGCAATGCTCACAAAATTTCATACAAATAATTAAAAAATTGAATAAATTATTAAGAGTTATAAATTATTAAGAGATATTATATTTGTAATTATAAGCTATATTTATTTATAAAAAAAAACTATAAAAACATCGACGAGGATGGGATTCGAACCCACGCGTGCAGAGCACATTGGATTAGCAGTCCAACGCCTTAACCACTCGGCCACCTCGTCCCATATGATTGCTAGTGAAATTACGCAACAAGAGGTTTATTCATGAACTTTCTTAAATTAAAGTATATATTATTTTAATTTTATTCATGAAAATCTTTACTGCACAAAAAAGCAGATTAGTTTTTTGTCCGTATTTTTATTCTTAAACATATATGTAATTATATTTATTATGTTTTCTTTAAAGAAATTTAAATTTAACAATAAGTAGTTATTGTTAAATTTTAATTTCTTTTTAATATAACAAGCATAAAACTATTTAATATATTAAGATTCTTACATATTTAAAACCCTTTTAAATGGTTTGTACATACTTTATATAATTGGTAAGAGCGCTATCTATGAACATAATTACAAACTAATAGAGCAGAAATACTTTTTTCAGATTAAATACGAAATAATATTAAAATTATTCTTTCATAATATTTTAAATGAATTCAAGATTTATTCATTTAAATTATTTTTTAAGTGACATCTAGTTAGATATTAGAACGATCATGCCATTTTGAAGTTACTAAAAGTTTTTCTAAAATTAACCTAGATGTCGCAAAAAAACTAATAAGTAAAGACTATTTTGTTTGAAGACAATGTAACAAAGAAGATATCAAACCTAAATATGAACTATAAAATAAGTATATTAAACCTCTGTCTTATAAAATACTTTGTTTTCCCACTTAAAAAGAGGAAATCTTCTTACAGTATGCCGTGATTATATGTAGGTTTTTTGAGTTTACACAGAGACTTTTATAAAACCTTTTAATTTCCTTCAATTTTATTTGTAGCGTCTTTGTTGAATCACAGACCGCTCGCCTTACTTTAGGAACTAGATCAATGACATCAAGAGTTCATTAATATTAAGTAGGTACCTGTTATTAAAAAGGACGCAATTATAATATCAAAGAAAAGCGAAGCCTAAGAAATGCAAGGACTTCGTATTGCAAATCCCGGGATTTGAAGACGTCCAACGGTCTTCATGCTTGGAAATTTTACAGGATTAACTATCTCTTATTACCAATAATTTTAAATTTAATAAAAACGAAGCCGATTTTATGATATTTTTACGTGTTTCTGTCGTGTGAAGACTTTTTAAACAGTACTATCGCTTCGAATTTCGACGCTAAAAGCGACAACTCTTTATATAAATGCACAAAATAATGTAAACACAGCGTCTTTTCATTATTGTATAATTGGGATAGGAGCAGGTGGGCCTCATATATGGTACGCGATCATCACTGCCCATGGACGACCACACTACAATCGTCGGATTTTTACGCCGCTTTAACGATATTCATTTATCAAGGGTCTCCGATATCTTCACACATACAGCGATGCAGAGTACTTTTACTGTATCACAGTAGTATTTTTGAGCCCGGTAGATATTAATTCGGTATTTTATTACGAAATTTCTATTTATTTTTTACCTTGTTTAGGATTAAGCAAATTCATATCACAAAAAATTATTTATTCATACCTAAATCATTCTTGTTAAATTCTGTTCAGTGGCTTGTGACTTAAATACTCAGTGACATGGAATCTAAAATCTGTTTGCGCTTCGCGAATCACATATAATCTGTGTAATTTATAATAATTAAATATATTTTTATTATTTTAAACAATCTTAGTCGATATTTAGGCATATTTTTTTATTAAATTTGTTCTATGTGGTTTGCCTATAATAGGGTAAAATGACTTCTACAAACCGTAAAAGAATGTGAAAAATATAACTCTTATAGGAGATATTCATACAAATTTTTAGACGCGGGAGACTGATGCTGAAAGCATATGATGACACACTAATTGAGCCTGCTCGTTCGAAAACTTCACCTCTCAATCGGCGTAAAAAGATGGTAGTATAACGCGAGTTGCGATTTTCCATGGGCGGCGTGTTCTTACCAAGATACTCACCTGCTTCGTTACCCGCTATATCATAAAAAATATCTGAACTAATATATTCTAATCATCAGATCTTTTTTGATAGAGAATAGAAGTAGATATATAGCTATCTCTGTTTATACCTATGCAGCTGTATAGTGGTAGTTATAGAGCTATCTCTATCCGGCGAGTAGCCGCTTCGATAATTCGAAATCCACCACTTTTCTGCCAATTACACTTTACGTCTTTCATTTAAACTTCACTGCAAACGGAAGTGAGGATCCCTCTCTATAATTGATTTACAAAATGGCCGATCAAGGCAATGTTTCCATTAATTTTCTCTAGGCAATAATATACCTTAATTTCAAATTTTCAAATTCAAATTTTCAAATTTTCAAATTTTCCCTCAAGACATCTAAAGTGATTATATATGTTGATTTACTGCTTGAAAACTTTAAAAAAATAGCAATTACAATAAAAATTCCTATATCGTTGGAATGTTATGCTGAAAAATATGCTAACGCACTATTTGGGCCGGCTCGCCCAGTGTTTCCACGTGCTCACAGAATACTCAGCGTGCAAACGTGCTTCTATTGTTTCGCTGAGTGAGTGAGGATATCGGAAGGTCTTAAAAATGGCGCTTAAGCCGGTAAAAAGCCGGCAAAACACCTAATGCGCGGAATGTGGCGCGGTTGTTCATGGGCGGCGGTGTTCTCTTACTATATCTATAGACCCACCTGCTCCATAGTCCGCTATAAAATTTAAAAAAGTTTTTTTTTGGGCGCTATTTCACTTTAATGTCATATGACCAATTTTAGATGATAGTTATATCATTAATAAAACTTAGTAATTAAATAACAAAACTTGAAATTCTCATGATACGCTTGGAAATGTCTACATTACTTAGCGAATGCATTTTCCAATTTTCCGCGTCTGGCTCCGAACTTGGATGAAATATTGTTACGTTGGTTCGGCAAATGAGTTTACAAGAGGTGGAATTTATTATGTCTCGCGAACAAATATTTAAATTACTTTGTTTGAATGTTACACCGTCTTATATATAATGAAATTTATAATCAAAAAAACTGTAGTGATTATAAAATAAATAACGAATTTTTGTTTGTCTAAAGGAGAAATAACATTTAAACCAGTCCAACCGCTAAAAACAGAACACATTGCACCATAACAAGAAATCCAATCCAACATTTTTTTGAAACCCTCGTAAGCTAAGTGGTCTAATAAATCTACCATGCAGCGGAAGGTTTCGGTTTCGATCCCGGTCCGGACAATTTTAAATTACAATTTATTCGGTCTCTAGACAGGCTTGACAGTGATCGCGTGTGTCTTATCACTGTCGCATCCGTGGGAGAGCCATGTTGAAGCATATGCTAAGGCACTAATTGGGCCGACCTCGTCCCAAGCAATACCACGGGCTCAGAGAATACTCAACGTGAAATGATGTACTTGAAACGGTAGTCATACTGTGTTTTCGGAGACCTTTAAGAATAGTGTATTTTTTTAAAATTTAAATAAAGTTTATTCCTTTTATTTACATATACTTCAAAAAATAATTTGTTTATATTATAACATGAAAACTTACATTAAAATTGCGTCTGAATGGCTGTTTATTAAGAAAGCATCGCATAAAATCTACAATTGCTCTCGTTCCTCCGAGCAAAGCCTTGTAAGAGCTATTAATCAGTTTAAACGCGACGGATCTCTGGCAAAATTTCAGCGCGTATTTACACGCTTCTCAAGCAGACGTCATAACGAGACGCGAGAATATAAAAATGTGACGCGGTTTTCTTTCCCTTCTGAACACAGGTATATTATAAATTTACCCCTGCTTCTTACTTTAATATTCCCATTGAATAAAATTATGTTTTATCGAGACAGGATGCATGAAGGAAAAAGCTTTATTTACTTGGCAACAAAATAGAAAATTACACAAATATTACATTAAAAACTTACTTTGAATTTCGCTTAGATGTGTGTCGTTCCATAACTGAGCGTTTAAGATTTTGTGCCGCGTCTTAAAAAAAAAGAGCATACATCCCTAAAAAGCCGACAACCCACTCACGGTCAAGAAACGGCTGGGGGTGCCCATGGACGAATCATCGCTCCTAATTGAGCCTTCTGCTTGTTTGCGTCTGCCTCCGTTTTCAAAAATGTAAAAATAATTGTGATGATTTATTATTAGAATTATATTAATTTATTTTATTATTCAGCTGTCAGCAGAGATATTTCCAAACCAATATGACTTGGTAGCCTTCAAGAAAAGAGCGTACATATTCCTTAAAGGCAGGCATCACACCCGCAGATCTACAACGTCTAGGGGTGTCCATGGGCGAAAAACAGCATATCCTCCTGCTAGTTTGCCACACCGCTCACATTAAAAAACGGAGAAAAAAGTTATTTGAAATTCATGAAATAAAGTTATAATTACTTTTAGTAGGCAATGTACAACCCTGTGACATCTTAGACCCGCCATTACCGACGCTGTAATTTATTTGAATGCAATTCAGCCAGCCACAGGAACACTTGCAAATGAAAATAATTTGCTGAAACGAATTTAAATGAGATCGCCGACCTAAGCTTTGTATCGGCGGTTGTATAAATTAGTTTAGCCGGTCAAAGAGACTCTAGCAATCAACATTTTTTCTTCGCTTTAATGGATTTAATGAGTACTGTCTGTGTCCGGTAACAAATCTCATCGTCTGAGAGTCGCAATTACAACGGAAATGACGGCCAAGTTTTAGCGCATTTTACTATAATGTTAATCCATAAGTAAATTGTAATAGGGCACTATGAAGCGAGAGGTATTTGTAATTTATTCGGTCTCTGGAAGGATATGACAAGGCGAGTGGCTTAACACAGTTATATCCGTGGAAGAACCATGCTGACGCAGTAATTGAGCCGGCTAGTTCGAATTAATACAACGGGCTCACAAAATACCAGCGTGTTTTATTAAGTGATATCAGATACCTTTGAAATTAATGGTTAAACGGCATAAAAAGTTCTCTATGTTCGCTTGTGTTATTTTACCATACAGAAGACCCACTTGCTCAGTCCGCTATACCATAAAAAAGGTAAATTTACTTTTGAAAATGTAGTATTACTTAGTTAACCACAAGAGATAAACTAGAAATGGCGCCAAAATAGCAAACTTACATCTTGACATCTGAAAGAGGCGACTTGACATCTGTGGCTGGACCCACAAAGCTTTAGAGATAATAATAGAAATTAATTCATATCTAGACCACTATACAGACAATTTTACAGGTAACTGAGTTTTAAAACCATAATTTCCATTGTAACATCTAACAGTTTTTAGTTTAGATATGGAATAAAATATATAATATATTTTGGTGAATAGCTGTCAAAATTGCAATACCAACGGCCAAGATTGACATTTCCTTTTTGATATAGTACAGCGGACAACTGAACAAGTGGTACACTAAAAAAAACTGGCAAGAGAACACCGGCCACAATGGACAACCCCGCCATAGTCAGCGGTTTATTTGTTTTACCGGCATTTTACGCCGCTTAAGCGGTACATTTTTTTTGGGTATTCGATTTCCTCACTCACTCTGTGATGCACCGTATCATATTGGTATTCTATGAGCTCGTAACCTCGGACGAGTGGGCCAAATTAGTCGTCAGCATATACTTCAGCATGGCGCTCCCACAGGTGCGACAGTATTAAGACCCATCCAGTTTCAAACCCTTTCTAACACCGAATTAATTAAAATATTTTTCGGACCCAATACCTCTCGCTTCGTGGTTGTCCTTTAAAACCATTTAGCTACGAGGCTGTCTATTTCATCACCGTATCAAAATCCCCATAGAAACTTTATTTTATGCTCAATATACTTTCATTATGATATGAATTTTTATAAAGATTTTCTTTATAATATATTCTATACGTCATGCATGTTAAAAAGAAATATCTGAACGCTTCAAAGTAAATAGGTTACCGCGGGTAAGAACGGGGAAGGTGTAAATACATTGCGTGTAACACGCACTACAAAAGTAAGTAGTCCTAGTAGAAATTGTTTCTTCTATAGAAAAATAAACAATGATATACAAATAAATGGAAAGATTACGGACATCAAAGAAATTAATAAATTATACATAATTTAGTTGGTGGTTATTTTGTACATAAAGATAAGAAAAAAGAAATGTTTTGTTCTCATGCTAGTATTTTTACTTAATTATCAATTTCATGATGACGGGGAGGGCCTGTGTCCAGCAGTGGACGTCTTACGGCAGAAATTATGATGATGATGAAATGTTGCTTGAGATAAATGAAAAATCGCCTGTATGTCCCTTCACAGGTACAACTCATCCTTAAATTAAATCGCAATTTTTTATACAAGACAAACCTTTGAGAGACACAAATGTGGTTCAAAATAAAACAAAATAAAACGCTATTTAAAAATCTATGTTGAAGACGTTTTTACCATTTATTTATATTAGAAAGTTTGCTTACGACGGTAACTATTCGTAATAGGCCATCAACGCACACGCGGTTCAGAATTTTTTTTTATGTATGGTGTCTAGTGTAAGCTCATTCTAAGTAAGGCTCTTTTTTCTGCCTATTTTCATTAAAAAAATCGACTCTTCTCAACCTTTTTTTCAAACGTGTTTCATACAATGTTTTATTCAAGCTGAGTACGTATAGATCCCGTAGCATGGAGGTGGCGCGATGTAGGTATTAATAAGTAAGTGAGGGCGTCACTTGACCCATGCTTAATACCCAAAGGTGGTTTGGACAAACAGACGAGGTATTTTTAGGTAGTTTTTTTTACAATTTTAACGTCTGAAAGGTTTCAACATCAAAGGTCGCCCATCAGAGGTCGAATTCTTAAAGGGAACCTGGTTTATGGCTTATAACATTAATTCTATCAAATTTTAAGACACTTATTTAAATTTAAGTTCAGAGTGCCAAAATATACTTGAATTAGTTGCTCTGAATCTGAAATAAAATAAATTATGGTAGAGCAGACAACGGAATATGTGAGTCTTCTATATGGTAAGAAAAACACCGCCGCCCATGCATAACCACACCACATTCCGTGCATTGCTTGTATTGCCGCCTTTTCACGCCGCTTAAGCAGCATTTACTAATGGCCTGCGATATCTTCTCTCACTCAGCGAAACAGTAGAAATACCGTTTCAAATACAACTACCATTTCAAGCTGAGTATTCTGTGATCAAGTAATATCACTTCGGAGGAGGTGGCCCAATTAGTGCGTCAGCATATGCTTCAGCATGACTCTCCCAATTTTATGTTGCCCAATTATGTTTTTTTTAATATTTATAACAACATTAATAAATTTACATATGAGTAAAATTTGAATATAATGGTAGTAGACAAGGTGGAGAGATTACCTTATAAAGGTCGCCGGAAGACGCTGGATGCAGGTCTGCATGGAGGTAGGAAGGAAAGCCTAAGTCCAGCAATGGACGTCCTACGGCTGAAATGATGATAATAATGCTATTATTATCTATGCTATCATAACTATTTATGAATGGATCAATTTTGATATTATTGTTCGAAAGTAGTAAGATTGATCTTCAACCAGATAAGAGGAGAAACACATAGAAACTTAATTAAAAATGGAAGACAAAACTACTGAACGGAATTGTATTATTATTAAAAATTAATTTTCCAAGTCTTTTGATATTTTAATTGTAATCTTTATTATTTCTATCTCTCGTATTGGAAGTCCCTACGCAGATGGAAAAATTTAGCTCCAATATAAAGATTGTAGGGCTGTGGTAAATTGACATGAGTGTATTAGGAGAATACAATTTCCTTCGAAAGGGAAGAGATCTCCCCAGAGACACAAGCACGTCTTGAAGAACACTTTTTATCTCAATAATAAAGCTAAATTTCTTGTTTTTATTCTATAGCAGATAATAATAGAGCAGGTGTCCTTTATTGTAAGAGCACCGACGCCCATGATCAACCTCGCCACACTCCGCGCATTGTTTGTGTTGTCGGCATTTAAATCGGCACTTTTAAGGGCCTCCGATGTCCTCACTCATTCTGCGAAACTCTATGAGCCCGTGGTATCACTTCTAGCCGGATCAATTAACGCGTCAGCATATGCTTCAGCGTGGCTCTCCCACGGAAAAGCTTCTCCCAGTTTCTGGTTTCATATTTGGGTTCATCTTTTTATAACTTCAAATAGCAACGTGAAACGGTACGTGTACTGTGTTTCGCTGAATGAGTGAGGATATCGGAGACCCTTAAATAGTAAAACCGTGTTTTAGTGATTAGAATTCAATTGTTTAAACTGGAATTCATAAATATATATATGCTCTTTGTAATCCTATGATCTTTGCCCTGAAGCTTACTTTGGAGTCTGTTTCACCGATTTGGGCGTCTGATTTAGAAGTCACTCATAGTAAATAAATATCTACATGCCTTATTAGAGAGAAGAAATCTGCGTCTTTGTGATGAATTATAATAAAAATAGAAGAGCCATGCTGAAGCATATGATAACGCATTAATTTGGCCGGCTCGTCCGAAGTGATATAACGGATTCACAGAATAGTGTGAAACAGTACTTATACTGGGATCTTCAAGAAATAGCGTACATATTCCTTAAAGGTGGATCTGCAAGGGCTAGGGGGCGTCCATGGGCGGAGGAACACTTACCCTGGATGTGCCCTTAGCCAGTTTGGCACCGTTTTCTTGAAAAAAAAAATACTATCTTTCGCTGAATGAGTGAGAATATTGGAGTACCTTGAAATTACCCTGACGTGACGTGGTTGCCCATGTGTGGTATTCTGTACCCATACAGAAGATCTACAAACTCCATTTTCCTCTAAACCATAAAATTCTAGCATAATTGCATCTTTGAATTTCATTAAAACGAAAATAACTTGTCAAAAATCTATCGGATATAAATAAATTTATAATTATTCGTTATTAGTTAAGAGATATATTTTATTTACTTTTATTATCGTTATATTTTGAGGGTAGATAAAGAATTACTTACACGGCATTGTATGATAACAGGCAATGTTTATATAAAAGCCTCATGAAACATTTATCGCCCTATTCAGCGGTCTGAGGAGAGAAAATTTACCGCAATCTCACCCAGATATGAAGCCAATAGTTCTTCTACATTATCTACGAGGGGCGTTCACTCGAGCTTCGCATATTTCTGAATAGATACAGCGATTGTCTAGACAAGTCATGAATTTATTCGTAACGAGATGAATAAAACCGAATGTGGTCAATTACACTTTTTAACTTGTATTTAAAGTAAAAAAAAGTTTAAAAAAAGATATTTAAATATAGGTATTGCGAGCACTTTTAAATCGTTGAAACAAAACAAAATCTTACATTACCATTCGGTTTGGAAAGTAGACCTCAGCGAGAACTGGCGAGATACTTTTATTTACTTTTTCAAAAGTGTTTATACAAAGTTTTTACTATACAAAGTTAGTCTTAAATAAAAAACGCATTGGTATTTACAGAAAGGTGGACGACCAAAGTGTATGTTGAGTAAGTAATTAAGTACATAGAATTCATTATTAGGAGTTTAGCTTTATAATATTCCGTTGACAGTTCCATTGTGATCATTTTTTTAAGGAATTTATATTCGCTGTTGGCTAGAATGGTCTTGACAGCTTAATACGTTCGGAGAGCGAGCTCACGGGCGTGCCGAAGAATTAGTTTAAATTTTGTCGCGACTAGCGCAAAGACGTCTGTCTCCTGTGAGACAGTAATCTCGGCTTGAGCTGTCGCTGGAAAGAGCTCCGCCTAAGGGGCTTTCCGATGTCTTACTGATGTGAGGTTGTAAATTTCAAGTTAATCACTCTGCAACTATATACTAGAATACTCAGCGTAAATGGTAGCTGTAGTTGAAACTGTGTTTCTACTGTGTTTCGCTGAGTGATTGAGAATATCGGAGCCCTTGAAATAGTGCCGTTTAAACGGCATAAAAAGCCCTCAACACAACCAAAGCGGACTGCGGTGTGATTGTTCATCCATCTTTTATCATTTAGGAGAGACACCACCGTTGTAAGCACCGAAATACAAAAAATCGCATCCCAAAATCTTTATAGACAAACTAATGGCTTTTTAAATGTATATTTTTGCACATTTTCGTTTTCCTGTTTCATTAACTGTTTACGTTAATAAAACTGGATGTAAATCATGACATTAGGCGCTCGAAGGCTCCGGCTCCGAGCTGATTTCGGTCGAGCTCTAATTGAAATTAAATCTCATTACTCGGCGAGCGGCAGGTGCGCGTTTTGTATCAAACCGTTTAAATTTAATATTATTATGATTTTGTTTAATATCTCACCACATTTATTAATTATTTGCACTAATGCTAGCTTGATAGAGAATTTTCTTATTCCTCGCGCTTTAGACTGCATGGACATCTGACAATTCTTTTGTAAATTGTCAAGTTGTGACAGCTGAAGTAAACGTTATTGGACAACCTGAGGGCATTCAATAAAAATGTACCAATACCTAACAGGTCAGCAACTCTTGGCCCAGCAGAGCGGTTGTCCATGGGCGGAGGACGTTTTATAATAGAAGAGCCACCTGCTGGTTTGTCTCCCTGTTTTTATATAAAATCACATCTTCCCCATGATGGTATTTTCTGTCATTTTGACAATTGTGATATACTATTAATATTGTTTTTGTTTATAGCGGACAACGGAGCAGGTGGGTCTCCTCGCCCATAGACAACCGAGTAACAGTCCGCGCACTGGTTGTGATGCCGACTTTTTGCGCCACTTAAGCCGCACTTCTTAAGGGCCTCCGATATCCTCACTCACTCAGCGAAACACAATACAAGTACAGTTTCACGCTGAGTATTCTGTGAGGCTGTGGTATCACTTCGGATGAGCCGGCACAATTAGTGTGTAATAGCTCATATTTTCGTCCATGCTAATTGGTAATTGTAAAGAAAAAAATTGTAATTTTTAATATTATGTACGAACAAATTTAGATGTTAAAAGATTCATTGTAAATATGAAGTCAATAAAAATCCAGCTGAGTATTTGATACAATTGTTGTCCATTTTCATAAAAAGGAGAAATATTATGAAATGGAAAGACAATCACGAAATGCACAAGGACAAATTGAAATCAGTATTGAGGGAGGTATGTTCAACTCCGGAGATAGATCACGTCTGAAATTGAATTTTTCAGAATTGCGCCCGCAATAATATTTGCTTATTGGTTTCATTGCTGTTACTGTTATGCCTTGGTATATCTGTAATAGTTTTTTACCAACAAACAAAAGATGGTTATTATTTTCGCTTGCCGTCGGTAGCATCGATAATTTAATATTCGTATAAGATTATTATTAATACTCCTCCAACGATATCTAATATAGCATCATCATCATTTCATTTTTTCATTTTTTCATTTCAGACATAGGGCTTCCCCTTGGACCTCCATGCATACCTGTCGAAGGCGACTTGCATCCAGCGTCTTCCGGTGACCTTTATTAGGTCGTATGGCTACCTTGTTTGCCGTGAAGCTCCTGCTTAGAATTTCGCTTCCCCAAATCATCCCGTGGGTCGTAAGAGGCGACTAAGGGAATACCGGAGGGCGGGCAGCAGCGTCCTCCGCGGACTATATAACGGAACTGCGATCGCCAACACAACTTTGGCAGGCGTGGCGATTATGGCAAACACCCTTCCAAATGACATTATGATCTAATATATAAAATTCTTGAAATATTTTTTTAAACAGTACTTGTAATGTGTTTCACTGAGTGAGTAATGTTTAGGAGACCTTATAAGTTGCGGTTGTCCATGGGCGGCAGTGATCTCTTACCATAAAGAAGAGCCGTCTGCTCCATTTTATTGTCGAGGTGTTTATTACCAAACTCTTATGAATTAACTCGATTTATTTTGGTAGAATATTATGTATTTGTAATAGGAAGGTCTGAGAATCGGTCAATATTTATTTTGCAGACTCCCAAATGGTGATTAAATATTTTTATTATTCCATGATTCAGTTTTGCAAAATACACAAAACTATACATTTTCACTCTTCTACCAGTGTCTTTTAAAATTAAAAATCGATGGAACTATAATAATTTACATGGCAAAAAAGGCTTGTTCTAAAAAATCACTTATACGTCGATTATGCTGCGGGTGCGTATCAACGCACCTCAGGCCTATCGCAGCTACACTAAAGATACCAATTACCTTATAATTAAGGCATTAGATCTCTTATGATAGTCTAAGCCTTAAGATAGGGTGTAATTTTGGCGCCATTGCATATATGAATAAAAGGTGTGTTTTGTGTTTTAACGCGACAACTATTACTCTGTCTTATAGTATAGGTATAGTTCGCACTGTGTAAGAAAATAAGGAAAATCGCTTTAATCAATTAGAGTTCATTAGATTCCAAAGAGTTGATTGCGAGGAATATTGAATTTTCAATCCGTTTTTACTAGAACTTTAAGGGCTGATATACTTTGATGTCATGTGAACTGGGCGTATTGATTTATGAAATGAATTTCTAGTACTCGCTAACTCGAAGCTAAGTGGTCTTATAAGGCTATAAATAGAATTAAGTATTTTTGTGAATGCTCTTTGTTCTTTGTCATCATCTTCATTATTTCAGACGTAGGACGTCCACTGTTGGACATAGGCCTCCCCTTCGGACCTCCATGCATACCTGTCGGAGGTGACCTGCTATATTGAATATTATATCTTTCTTTGTTCTTTGTAATTAGTCTTTATTAACATGAAATACCGAATCCATATAAAATTAACCATTATAGTCACACAACGTATATTGTGTGAATGATATTAAGTTCAACGGGTCATGTTGTGTATATAAATATATTAAATTAATATAACTATAATCATATATTCATTGAAACTGACATGAAGACGTTACTTTTTGCCACTCTGCTTTTGGTATTTACGGCCGTCAATGTTAATTCTGGTAAGTACAGAAATTAATAATTTTTCACGGTATGGAAATGGTAGCAAACGATCTAGAGGCATTATATAATTTAATATTTATCTCGAATTATTATAAATTTAACGATGTGTTGTTCTGTAAACAAAGAAGTTACATCATAATACCAGGCCACTTAGAAAGTTATGCGAAACAAAAGTAATTATATATTAGCCACTGGCCACTTGATTTTTGATTTTCAAATTTCACCAATTTTTTGAGAGACAATTCAGATTTTTTAAATCATTAATAATGTATACGTCGACAACATTTTCGTGCTGATATTATACGATTTCAAATGTGGTTTAAAGAATATTCAGTGTGAACCGGTACTTGTATTTCACAGAGTGTGTGAGGAGATCGCAAGGCCTTAAAAATGCCGTTTAAGAGGCGTAAAAAGCCGGCAACACAACTAATGCGCGGACTGTTGCACGGTTGTTCATGAGCGGCGGTGTTCTCTTACCATATAGGAGACCCACCTGCTCCGTTGTCCGCTATATAATAAAAAAAAACCCGAATCCATCCGCGAACGAAAACACATCGGAAGTATTATTATTACTATT
Source organism: Delias oraia (assembly GCA_018230265.1). Classification (NCBI taxonomy): domain Eukaryota; kingdom Metazoa; phylum Arthropoda; class Insecta; order Lepidoptera; family Pieridae; genus Delias; species Delias oraia. The sequence continues at coordinate 22,608 of DWCF01000919.1, forward strand.
ACCTCTTTACAGCTTTCACGTATGGAATCTGAATCTGGAGAAAACACATTTTGTTTACATTTTCCTGTTGTGTTATTATTACAAAGATAACTAAATGACCTTATTGGCTTATAGAAATTGTTATCTCTTTTATAAACGCGTTTGGCTTTTCCTGTTTCTTCAATACCATTTCAATGTCAATGTAAAAGTCTATCATTGTTCTCTTGAGCTATCTTACTAATACAAATTCACTGCTACATTTGTTTTGTTATTCTATTAACAACGGAGCAAGTAGGCCTCTTATATGGTAAGAGGACAGCGCCGCCCATGAACAATCGCGCCATAGTCCGCGCCTTAGGTTGTGTTGCTGGTTTTCCATTCGCCGTTGTCCAATATACCATAAAAAAATATCATAATTAATTGAAAATTACCAAGCGGTATAATATTACAGGAAATATTTCAAATGAAAATGTACAGAAAATGGAAGCAAAAGATGTTGAGAGCGAGGTAAATAAATGTGTAATTTTTTAAATATTTCTTACAGTAAGATATTACAGTAAGATTCTATTATTATGTAATAATTCTTTATTCTATTGTAAAACTAGTGCACCTAGTAAACCAACCGGATCCAATTAAAAACCTTCAACAACCCATGGTCCCATTAAATTCGAAAACAGATACACTTAAAACATTACCCACGATTTTTGTATTCGGCTATAAAGTAGCCTATGTCTTGTTCCTGGTTCTAAGCGACGTAAACACAGATGGTAGGGTTTTGTGTTGGGACCGCGACAACAACCGCCTCCGCAGGATACAGAGGCGAGAACCTAGCTTCGTCGCCAGACTCACCCCGGTGAGCTTCCGACTAGCTGCTCAGGCGGCACATGACCCCGCGTCGGCCTACTCCAAGATTCGTATCTCGCAGGAGACGCCCTGATTCTAGTCGCAGCTAAAAATCAAATTCACGGCGAGCCTTCGGCTGTGAAGCTGTGATGGCTACAATGGCCAGCAGAAAATGACTTTTCAGCGAGCTGCATTTTTGTATTTATGTTGAATAAAATTGTTTCATTTCATAATTATCACTGAATCGATTTTTGGGTTTGCCCTTTGAAAGAATTGCTCAGGGTTCATATGTGCTGTCCTAAGAACAACAACGTCTGGCAAGTCTACTAGTGAAACATTATTACTTCATATTTTAGAATACAGAAAAGCCAACCAAACTGAAACTTCAATATTATTATGAAACCCATTGTCCATACAGCAGACAATTTGATACATACGTGTTTAAAGAAGTTATTTTGAAACTAAGCGACTATTTGGATATACAAACTTATCCATTTGGGAATGTAGTAAGTATTTTTTATTTGTATTTCTGAAAAGTGAGCAGATTCTCACCCGTGGGAGAGTCACGTTGAAGCACATACTGACGCACTAATTGGGCCACCTCGTCTTAAGTGATACCATGGGCTCACAGAATACTCATTGTTAAACGGTACTTGTACTATGTTTCGTGAAGGAGGATGTCGGAGGCCTATAAAAATGCTGCTTAAGTAGCGTAAAATGCCAGCAACAAAACAAATGCGCGTACTGTGGTACGGTTGTGCATGGGCAGCGATGTTCTCTTACTATATAGGAGACTCACTGGCTCCGTTGTCTGCTATACCTAATAAAAAGAGGTTATTGGATACAATATTAGAAATACAGAAATTTTAACTTTATGTAATATATATTGTATTATTATTATTGTACCGGAAAACGCAGAGTGTTACGTCCCGCCACGCGATGGAAAGACGATCTCACGATGGTCGCGGGCAATCGCTGGACCCAGATCGCTCAAGATCGTAATAGGTGGGCGTCTTTGGGGTAGGCCTATGTGCAGCAGTGGACTTGATAGGCTGATAGTGATGAATATGTATTCATATATTATTTACATTTTAGCTGGTAACAGACGAGAAAAACGGTACAAGGACCTACGAATGCCAACATGGCCCCGACGAGTGTTACGCGAATAAAATACATGCCTGCGCTTTGGACATTATTAAGAATCACACAACTGCTCTTTTGTTCAACAATTGCATGATGGATACAGAAAAAACTTACTGGGGTGATGATTTTGCTGGTACAATTGTAAGAATTTCTCAATTAACCAAAGACTTCTTACAGTGCCACCGTCTTTGGTTGGCAAGTCTGTCTCGATGCGAATGAAGTGAGGCGTGTTCTCTGAAACTTTGTTCTGACATTAGTCTCTGATACGAGAGATTGACCTAACACTAAGAATCATAGCCTCCAAGGAATGTTGGTCGGTTTCTCTTACAAAGACAGTATTGATAGTAGTTTTTTTAATTTTAATTTTCATGACTTATTCAGATAACTTATAGATTACTATATGAACACTAACTTATTTAAAATAAGCGATGTAGTTGGAGTTTCTTCTACTCAAAATATGCGCCTGGCAAAATGCTTGTAACTAAAAATGAAGAGCAAGAATTGCATTGTTACGCTAGTAAAAAATATTCAATATCATTTTCTCCCGCGAAAAAAATGTCAAAACAATCGTTAAAACAGGTTTCTGTGTAGGGATCGCAGAAAAAAATCGCCTTCTCCGGAAACGATAGCGAGGGCCTATTTTTACCAACAGCTAGTAGTCATTCCTAAAGTAGCTCTGATTCCTTGGGAGATTTGTGACAATTTGGCCCTATGTGCAGCTGTATTTCATTATCAAACATTGATTCAGAAGTTGCAAAACAAATGAGTAGAAGCTCACTAAGATAAGCGGTCCTCCGCCCATGGACAAACTCTGGCTCTTGCTGGTCGCTTTTCCCTTAATCGTCGTAATGGATGGTATTCTATGAGACCGTGGATACTCCAAAAAGCCGGCCCAAATATCTTACGTTTACCACTGAATTTCAATTTTGCAGTGCAGCCGTGAAATGCAGGTTCTCTTCACGCCAATAGAAGAGTGTGCGAAAGGGGAAAGAGGCTCTAAGTTGTTCGAGCAGAATGGTATAGACACAATGCAAGCAAGAATTGATAGTGTACCCAATATTTGGATTAATGGCTCGAGATACGAACGGACTGATCATGTTTTCCAAGATATTTGTAGTTACTTTAACAGCCCTGTACCACCCTGCGAACTAAGGTGACGCATGACTTATATAGGCCAGCGATCTTCAATTTATTCGATCCACTGACCCCTAGGAGTTCAATGGCAGTTGTCACGGACTCTTTAATAGAATAAGTAGCAAAATCTGATTAGGTATTTATTTCAGTTTTTATTAGCATTTATGTATGGTCCAGAGATGACAGCGCGGACCACAAACTCCCGGAGGTCCCAGAAATACAGGTTGGGATACACTGAGATTGGCAAATAATTTCTATTTACTTTCACTTTGTATACAATAATTCATTTTTTTATTCGAATTAACGATAAGAATGTTCTTTTTAAAATTATTAACATATATGTTTATTGCACCAAAAACTTTCAAATATGTTTAGGGAATATAATATGTATGTAGTTTCAAAAGTTTTTGAGTCTTTTTCTTAAAATTTCCTTTACATCCTTTATAAATAAATCCTAAACAAAATTATGTATTAAACCTAAAGTATACTAAATATGCCTATGCATCAATATAAGATAACAGTTCAAGCATATAGGAAAATAACATGGATACCTACTTATAAGGCAAAATGAAAGTAAAATTGAATGAAACGTACCATGGCGCGGTTGTTCATGGGCGGAGGTGATCCCTTTCCATCCAGGAGACTCGCCGAATCTGTTTCCCATTAAACAATAACAAAAACTTACATTAACCAATATTTATATTTTGTATTCTTGGCGTATCTGAGTAAAATCGTACATGGAAATAAATTTAATAAATCTATGAATAATCAATCAAATGTCTATTACACACTCGCGCGCTAAATAATATAATATAATAATAGCAAAAATAGTTTATTTCCTCTCATAAAGGTACAACTTATCCTTAAATTAAACACTGACGCACAAATTGGGCTGGCTCGTCCGAAGTGATTCCACGGTCTCACAGAATACTCAGTAAAACGGTATTTGTACTGTGTTTCACAGAGTGAGTGAGGATATCGGAGGCCCTTAAAAGTGCCGCTTGAGTGGCGTAAAAAGCCGGCAACACAACCAATGCGCGGACTGTGGCGCAGTTGTTAATGGGCGGCGGTGTTCTCTTACCATATTGGAGACCCACCTGCTCCGTTTTCCACTATACTATCAAAAAAAAATCTTGGAGAGAGCTGGAGGCTGTACTAGACTCAAAACTTGTATGACAAAATCTCCTGGCTAGCTCCTCCCAACCGCGGATTTTGGAAGTAAGTTTGGAAGTAAGTTCCAAAGAGTAAATTTTAAAAAAAGTGATTAAAAAATACATTGCTAAATAAATACTATAGATTTTAATTATGTATGTGTCTGTTTGATGTTGTGTTTTCTTTCGCCACCTTACAAGTCAAGCGAAACTAGGTAGGCCTATGAATCCGAATGAATAATAATTTCTCGAGTGTGTGCACGTCTTAAAAGCGTGAATATTTTAAAATGATTATTAGGTCAATTTACCGATACATGTTTATCGTCAGTATACGAACATATGGTCAGCGAACAACATGTTTTCCGCTTTCATATTGTGTGTATTCTGTGTTAATTTATGCGGCTCATATACAGGTAATGTATGTTATTATTATACAAAAACCGTAAGGCGAAAGCAGTAGATTCTTATAGGATTTTGAGAGCCTCGTAGCATAATGGTTTTAAATGTGTACCACGAAGCCAGATGTATGGGATTCAAATTCTTATCCGGACAATAATTTATTTGTCTCTGGAAGGGCTTGACAGTGGCCGGGCGTCTTAATACTGTCGCACCCATGGCAGAACCATTAAAAGAAACATTAGTCTGAGTAGCTAAACAGATGGCTGAGTTATAACATAAAAAATAGATTTTTTTTCTATTTATTTTCTATAAAACTAAAGTAGGCTATATCTGACACATGTCAGTAAGTTATAATTAATCATGAAATTTTTCAAAACATTATTTATGTCAATAATTTCTACTTTAATATTTCTTAAGGAATAGTTATTTTTACTATAAACACTACATACCATACTGTTTAACTCATGTCTAATAGTATTTTCCTGTGCCAACATGTTAGGGTTTACATTAGGAAATGTGAATAGAAAAACCTTTATGATATTAGGTAACAGTTAAACTTTATAAATGTTAAGTTTATTTTCTATTAATATCTCACCATCTCCCAAATAAGATAACCAGAGGCAATAGGTAATACAATATACAATAATAATAATAATACAATAATAGGCAATAGGCAATAGGTATAACATTTTATTAACATTAATATTTTTTATTCTATAGTGGACAACGGAGAAGGTGGGTCTCCTATATGGTAAGATAACACCGCCGCTCATGAACAACCGCGCCATAGTGAGAGCATTAGGTTTGTTGCCGGCTTTTTACGCCGCTTCAGCTGTACTTTTAAGGGCTTCTGATATCCATTCACTCTGCCAAAAACAGTATAAGTACAGTTTCACACTGAGTATTCTGTGAGCCCGTGGTATCACTTTGGACGAGCCGGCCGCGTATGCATAAACTTCAGTATGGCTCTCCCACAGGTGCGACAGTATTAAGACACTCGCCCGGTCATTGTCGAGCCCTTCGAAAAACCGAATAAATTAAATTATAATTTATAATCATCCGTACTGGGATTCGAACCCGCTTCGTGGTATACTTACTAAACCACTCAGCTACGAGGCTCTCAAAAAACTGGATAGTAATAATATTGAACTAGAATCAATAAAAAAATAAATGGTTTATTATTTTATATTCTAAATTAAAAAATATCTTAGTTCAATCATAAATTTGACCTCAGAAAACAATTATTATAGAAACGATTTAGGACTATAATCGTATTTAAAGTGATAATTTTCTTACTTTTTTCAGTTATACAAATAAAAGACTGGGCGGATAATGCGTCTTTTGGCATTGCAGATGATTTTACTAGACAGAAGGTTAGATGATAAAACTTATATATTTTTTTATGAATAGCGGACAACGGAGCAGGTGGGTTTCCTATATCGAAAGAGAACACCGCCGCCCATGGACAGCCACGGCACAGTCCGCGTATTAGTTGTGTTTCTGGCTTTTAAGCCGTTTTAAAGACATTTTAAGGGCCTCCGATATCCTCATTCGCTTAGCGAAACAGTAGAAGCACCGTTTCATGTTATACCATTTCACGCTGAATATTCGGTGAGCCCGAGGTATGACTTCAGACGAGTTGGCCCAATTAGTGGTTCACCATATGCTTCATCATAGCTCTCCCACGGGTGCGACACTATTAAGACACTCACCTCGCCACTGTTAAGCCCTTTCAGAGACCGAATAAATTATAAATTAAAATATAATTTTCCGGAACGGGATTCAACCGGGTACGCTTTATGGTAGACTTTTTTATAGGGAGCTACTGTGTTTCGCTGAGTAAGTGAGGATATCGGAGGCCCTTATAAATGCTGTTGAAGTGGCGTAAAAAGCCGGCATCACCACCAATACGAGTCTTGTGACACGGTTACTATAGCGGCGGTGTTCTCGTACCATATAGGAGATCCAACTGCTCCATTGTCCGCAATACTATAAAAAAGTCGGAACCAATTGTTAACGGACGACGCTTTTCATATAATTTCAGGTAGTTTCCACGGACAAGAAGGAAGTTAACATAAAACTATATTACGAATGTCATTGTCCCGGCTGTATGGCGTTTGAGACTACAGAATTTAAAGAAGTAATTGAAAAGTTATCCGATTATGTTTATATTCAGACATACCCGTATGGAAATGCAGAGGTAAGAATCTATATTTAATATTATACTTATAGTACAGAATGTTGCTATCTTGATCTCCCGTGGGAGAGCCATGCTGAAGCATATTATGTAGACGCACTAATTGGGACGGCTCGTCCGAAGTGATACCTCGGGCTCATAGAATACTCAGCGTGAAACGGTACTTGTACTGTGCTCGCAAAGTGAGTGAGGATATCGGAGGTGCTTAAAAGTTCTGCCGTAAGTTCTGTAGTGCCGGAGTAAAAAACCGGCAACACAACCAATGAGGCTGTGTTCCTTATCATATAGGAGACCTACCTGCTCCGTTGTCCGCTATAGAATAAAAAAATCTTTTGTTGATAGGTAAGAATACAAAAAATGTGTTAAAAACAAGCAATATTAGTATAAAATTTTTTTCTTGTTTTCTGTAATTGGTTATTCTGTAGTTAACTTATTATAGAAGTTTAATTCATTAACACAATTATCAAGATGTCATCTTTTTAAGTTATTATACATAAATTTTATCTTTATTTTTTGAAATTAATTAATTTTTATAATCTTCACCAAACTTTTTTTTATATTTATTTAAAAATATTTTATTTAAAAAAATGTTACAACTAATATAGCCTTACGCAACTTAAATATTTTTATGTAAATTTTTCTCTTTTCTATTAATTGTTATGATATAGCGGGAAAAAGAGCAGGGTCTCTTCTTTGGTAAAAATCACCGCTACCTATGGAAAAGCGAGAAACAGTCAGCGCGTCGGATATGTGGTCTATGTGGTGAGCTGTATATATAGCTTAACGTGGACGGGGGCTCGTTGAGAGATTAGTATTTTCCGGGATTAACGCGAGGTACGGAGAGTCTCCTGGAAGTCTTATAAAATTCATTGCTGGACATAGGCCTCCCCCTTGGACTTCTATGAATACTTGCCAGAGGCGACCTGCATCCAGCGTCCTTTATAAGGTCGTCTGTCCACCTTGTGGGTGGACGTCATACTCTGCGTTTGCCGGTCCGTGGTCTCTCGTGCGATATGGCCTGCCCATTGCCACTTCAGCTTGCTCATTCGGCGGGCTTTGTCGGTAACTTTAGTTCGTCTACGGATCTTTGATCTTACCTATAAGATATTATAATATAAATAAACTTACAGACGCACGAGGACGCAGGAAAGATAGAGTTTACATGCCAACACGGGCCCCGGGAGTGCTACGGTAACAGACTGCACGCCTGCGCCTTGGATATCATCAAAAACCATACGCATGCCCTGTTATTTAACTCATGCATGATGAATGGCACACTAACAGATCGAGGTTCGGACGATAAAGCTGCCGATATGGTAAGTTTTAAAGATATCCTTCTCTGTTAGTTGAGGATTTTATAGCGGGATTAAGTAATTGCCTGTGCTGTTTTATTCTCATAACAGGAGGCCCACTTTCACCCGTAAATGTCCAATCTTTACTGAGCCAGTGCATTGCCGGTACTTCTACTGTGTTTCACTGAGTGAGGATAATTAAGACCCTTGAAAAGTCGGCAACACAATCAAGGCGCGAACTGTGGTACCGTTGTCCATGGGTGGCGGTGTTCTCTTGACATAACAGAAAATCTTATTTTCAGTGTGGCGAGAAGATGATGGTCCGTTCGAAAGCTATTAAAACGTGTGCCAAGGGAGACAGAGGTTCACAACTGTTGAAATATTATGGAGAAGAGAGTGCCAAAGCTCATTTCCTCTATGTGCCGTATGTTCTTATCAATGGTATGGAGTATCGCGGTGATAACTTCTTCAGGGACGTGTGTGGGCATTTCTCGAAGCCACCGGAACCATGCAATCAGGTCTACTCGTCCATATCACGCTATTTCAAATCGTGGAGAATATCAATATAAATATTTAAATAAATATCATTACATTGATAAGTCATTACTTGAATTTGCCATTTTGACAGTTTGTACAAAAGTTTTTTCGAATTGTCGAGTAATTAAAATTATATTATTGGTTTATATTAAATAATTTTTGTAATGAAAATAAAAAAAAATCAAATTTTCTCAAAAATTTATCTTTGTCACTTATCCTTAAATTAATATACAATCAAATTTGTCAAATGTATTATTGTCATTGGGAGGCAAACTAGCAGGAGGCTCACCTAGGATAAGTGGTATACCGCCAATAGCACCCCTAGACTTTGCAAAGCCGCGGGTTCATTGCTCTTTTTTTGAAAGTTTCCTAGTCGTATTGATTTGGAAATACCCCTGCTGGCAGCGGATTGGCACACAGTGGAGGTGTGCGGCACAAAATGCCTTAAAAATCTTCAGTTGTGGAACAAATAGAATGACATTTACATTGCTTCGCCATTATGATTTTTTTTAATAGAACTATAGCGGACAACGGAGCAGGTGGGTCTCCTATAGTGTAACAGAACACCGGCGCCCATGGACAACCGCGCCACAGTCCACGCATTGATTATTTTGCAGAATTTTTAACGTCACATAAGCAGCATTTTTAAGGATCTCCGATATCCTCACTCACTCTGCGAAACATAGTACAAGTACCGTTTCATGCTGAGCATTCTTTGAGCCCGTGGTATCATTTCAGACGAGCCGACCCTATTAGTGTATCAGTATGGCTCTCTCACGGGTTGACTCAATTTCACTAAAGAGAACCATCGCTTAAATACAGTCTACTTAACAAAGTACCAGAGTTTACTACGTATATATCTCACAGATACTTAGAATTCGATTCAGATTCAGAAATTACTATTACATTACGAACATATCATTCTCGAGTCGATTTTATCCCCATCTCGTTGTAAATCCCTGTACGTAGCCCTCTTAACAAAGGATAATCCGAATATGATGCGATTTATACGCGGGGAGCGATCATTTGTAGGTGTCAAGGCACAGACAGACCCAAAACCCTGGAAGTGAGAGAAAATGTCAAAGTTGGTTATTTGGCGTTTTTTACGCTAAATCTAGCGGAAATGGAAACAGAAATGAAGTCTAGTGAAAAAAAATGTAATTTTATTAATTTGCGTACCTGTCTCTAAAACGCCAGCAGGGGGTGTCCATGGGCGGAGGCCGTAGGTGAACTTAAAGCACTTTGGCTTCTGTTTTCATAAAAAAAATTGATTACCGAGTGTTATTACGGATTTTTATCCATATGAAAAACCAAAAGTGGAAAGGCACGGTTGTCCTTGGGTGGCGGTAATCTCTTACCCGTCTACGTTTTTGTTTATTTTTGGTATAGCGGACAACGGAACAGGCAGATCTTCTATATGGGAAGAGAACACCGCCGCCCATGGCCAACCTCGTCACATACCGCGCATTGGTTGTGTTGCCGGATTTTGACGCCACTTAAGTGCCTTTTTAAGTGTCTCCCATATCTTCACTCAATCAGCGACACACAGTAGAAGCACCGTTTCAAGTACAACTACCGTTTCATGATGAGTATTCTATGTGCCCGTGGTATTCCTTCAAACGAGCCTAATTAATGAGTCAGCATATGCTTCAACATGGCACACATAAAATTTTAAATTATGCACTAATATATTTATATATTTGATGTTTTAGTAGAATTTATATCTCCTGGCGTGCTTGCTCGATCGACCGTTGGCAACACCAATGTTGGAAATCGCAGACGGCCATGGCGCATGTGAATCTGCGCATATGTCTGGCGGGGGTGACACGGCAAACTACACGGCTTATTGTTCCCAAACCGTGACTTCTATGTATACGTTCAGCAACCAGATGGATTGTTACAAAACTAAGTTAAATGTCGATTACATTAGGATTTTTTATTATATAGCGGTAAACGAAGAAGGCGAGTCACCTTCTTGTATGTTAAGAGAATACTGCTGCTTATGGGGAACAACAATCAGCTGTTAGTTTGTGTTGCTGACTTTTAACGCCGATTGAGTAGTACAATTTAAGGGACTCCGACTCCCTAAATCACTCAGTAAACCATAGTACAACTACCATTTCACGCAGAATCTTTGAGCCCGTCATATTTCCTTTCTAAGCATTTAGCATAAAGAAATTAAAAGATTTCTGCCTTTCCCGTTGTTGTGTTAATTGTAGTAAGAACATGACGAAATACTGAGCTTAGAACATTATTAATTTTAGATTTATAAAATAAACAATAGAAAAAATCACCTCTTTGGAATCAATTATAATCTTATTATTTAAGTTAAAATTGAAATACGCCTGATATAAAAACAATTGCATTTATATAATAATAAATTTGCTAATATTACAATATTTCCCTTATATTATATTGATATTAGATATTATAAGATAGATAGATATGATAGACTTACATATTATATTGATAAAAAACAAATAAGATAGTAAAATTGCAGATAAATCGGTAAAATATATTTCATTCGTCCTTTTTGATCAAATTTTAAAGAAATGAATAGTTTTTATTATTAATAATGTTACTGAAACATATTTAATGTCATTTATATATTTTTATATAAAAAATGGTAACAAAATATTTTTATTACATCCGGTATATGTATGGAAGTCTGAAGCAAATACTTGAATTCATATCACTTGCATATATCCGCATACTGACTCTCATAAGAATTGCTGTTGAATTTCGAAAAGGCGTTTTACAATTTTCTAGGTTTTACTATAGAACTTATATCATTTAATAAGATTTACAGTCAATGGGAGATATTTTAAAAGAAATCAATAGTAATATCTAATCGAAAAATATCTGTAAATCTAGGCATGTTGATGCTTATGCTGATGCACTAATTGAGCCGCATCGTCCGGCCTGTTGCCAGGAGCTTATACATAGAGTACTTGTATGAAACATTACTTGTACTGTTTGGCTGAGTGAGGCAGGATACCGAGCTCCCAAGTTATACCGCTTAAAAGATGTACAAAGCCGGCTACACAACCAAAGCGTGGATTGTGGCACGGTTGTCCATAGGCGGTAATGTCATACTATCAAGGAGGCTCGCTTTTTCTGTTGTCGGCAATATGATAAAAAACTTGCATTTTTTAATTATTAAAATAGGAAGACAGAAAGACATTACGCTCATAATCAGTTCTCCGCCCATTAACAACCACAGCTCCTTCTGGCCCGCGGTTACGTTGCCGGCCTTAAAACCTAAAAAGACATCAGCTGAAAATCTAGTCATTCAATGGTATGACGCAAGTTTTGGTATTCTAGTGACATTGTCTGTAGTATGATGGTGAATCATAATAAAGTTATCTCAAAAATTCGTATGACTAAGTTCGGAAATGTTATTTACAGTAAGGACAATTACATTTGACCAATACAAAGAAATATTAAAATATATAATATGATCTTTAGCTTCGAGATTCTTGTAGCGAAGTGGTTTAACAAGTCTACCATGAAGCGAGAGGTATTCGGTTCAAATACCGGTCCGGACAATATTACTTTTATAATTTAATTTATAATTTATTCGGTCTTTGCAAGGGTTTGACAGTGGCTGGGTGAGTGGCTTAATACTTTCGCACCCGTGGGAGAGCCATGCGTATGCTGACGCACTAGTTGCGCCGGCTTGTCCGAAGTGATACCACGTGCTCACAGAATACTTAGCGTGAAACGTAATTGTACCTGAAACGGTGCTTCTACAGTGTTTTGTTGAGTTAGTGAATATATCGGGGGCCCATAATAAGTGCCGCTTAAATGGCGAATAAAGACGGCAACACAATCAATGCGCGAATTCTAGCGCGGTTGTTCATGGGCGGCAGCGTTCTCTTACCATATAGGAGACCCACCTTGCACTGTTGTCTGCTATAGAAAAACAAATCTTCAATCATCTCATAAATTGAACACAGCAGCTTTTAAACTAAACATCACATTCAAAACAACCATTACGCTATAGAATAACAGGGGAATTATTAAAAAAATAATCTAAATATGTCCATGGGCGGTGGTGATCTCTTGCCATAGAGGACTCCCGAATGCTATAACATAAAAAACAGACAGTTGGTTCTATGCGAACGCAGTAACAGTTATGAATATTATGAATTCTTAGTAAGTTGTATATTACTTCCGCGGCTGCCATGCATGCATGCGTGCATCATGTGCTTTGACAACACCAGCGTACTAATTAAACAGCCTTCCAAGTTCATGTCAAATATAGCTTTCATTGAAAAGTGTTAACATGGTTGTATATTCTCTGCGTACTCTGACGAAATTTTGTTTCTTCTGACTCAAATCTAAGAATTTATAAAAACCTTTAATACGTGTGTTGATGAGAAATGTTTTCAGTTTAGTTTTATGTAACCAAAGAATCACAGATATTCTAAATGATCGAATGTTATTATTTTTTAAAGGATTTATGGCTCTGGAGTTTAGATCTTTAGAGCTAAAAAATCTAGAATCTTCAATTCTTCACAAGTAAAATGTTAGAAATTTTACTTCATTTTTATTGTGAGTTTTGACTACACCACACTTATATTCAACTGAATTAAGAAATCATTGAAATTTACAGATTAATACAGATTATACTTAAAATAACACCAATTTTACACAAAAACTTTAAAATGTTCGGATGTTTTTTTTTAAATTATATAAAACATGACATAATTTTTGCTGTGATGTTACCTCATTATCATCATCATTTCAGCCGTCAGACGTCCACAGCTGGACATAGGCCTCCCTTTGGATCTCCATGAATACCTACACACTACCTACATACCTACGACAGGTATTCATGAAGAAATTTTTATATAAAAATAAAAAAATACTATTGAACATCTAGGAATCTGTTTTACCACGCTAGTAGCGTTCATGTCCTAATTATTTTGAAAACATCTTTGGATAGGTTTTTTTCGAAAGGCAAATAATGGTGACTAAATGATGACTGCTATGATGTGAAGTAGTATGTAAGTGGTATATAAGTGGTACTCTGCCCATGGTCAGTCTAGGAGTTTTTATATTCTATAGCGGACAATTCAAAGCTCACGGGAAGCTCAGAGTCACTCAGCGAGCTATGGAGAGGGCAATGCTCGGAGCCTCGCTGCGAGATAAAATCAGAAATGAGGTTATCCGCAGCCGAACCAAAGTGATTGACGTTGCCCGCCGTATTAGTA
>DWCF01000920.1:0-36496 GCA_018230265.1 Delias oraia
GGGGATTGGCTGGTCGTAGAGCGTGACGGCTTTGGGCAGGTCGAAGTGCCCGCTTGATGCGGCTTTGGCGAACATTATCACCGCGCTCTTGTCGGGGTTGATTTGAATGCCCCAGCGCTGGAACCACTTGCCTAGGCTCGTGGCGGCGACTTGGAGCCTTTTTGATATGACTTCCCGGTCTAGGTGCGTCGTGTAAAGTGCCGTATCATCGGAAAATAGAGCGAGCTCCACGTTCCGGGGCTTGGGAATGTCGCTAGTGTACAGCGAGAAAAATTTAATAAGTTTTTTTTTGAATGGACTATCGCTGTCGGCATAAGGCCTCTACAGCTTCTCGCGGACTTTGGGGGATTTAATATGAAAATTTTCCACCCATATACATGATGGCAAACACTAGTGCGTTTCAGGAAGTAAATAAATACAAGAAACGCCATCTAGTATCTACCATCAGAACAAAAATGAATTTAATGCTAGATTGATACTTTACTCGTCAATAAGTGATTGACCGTGGATATGTGGAATTATATGAACATAGGCTCGCCTCGGCCGGTGCACTCACTTGTCGCTCCTCCGCACCCTCTCCTGCAAGTAGACGGCGATGAAGTGCTGTTCAAAGATAAGCACGAGCCACTGCAGCGCCGCCAGCACTTCGGCGCGCACCAGTGGCGACGCGTCGGCGGAGAGACGAGCGGCCAGCACCACGCCCACCTGATGGTCGAGCGCGTTGGCGTGGTCGGTGCGCGGCGCGAGCGGCGCGGCGCTCAGCAGGCAGCCCAGCGCGTAGGCGCATGCGGCCCGCGTCTCCACGCGGCGGTGCGTCAGGAGGGTGGCGAGCTTCTCGTGCGCCAGGTCGCGTGCGGCTGCACCGCGCGCCGCCTCGCAGCCGCGCCACAGCCGGCCCAGCGCGACGCAGGCCCACTGCTCGGCCACGCCCGGCCCGCCCTCGGCATCGCTCACCTGCTCGAGGCATGCGGGGATCATGGAGCCCTGCAGCGCAGCTTCCTGCCCCGCGGGGTGCCCCTCCACGATGCCCGCCAGCACGAATGCGGCCAGCGTGCGTTGCTCACTCTGCACAGAGAAGACATGGGTTGAGCGCGCGGCCAAGGGCCCTCGACGTCCCGCTCCGACTCTACTCACGTTCACCGACGGATCCTGCAGTATCGCCAAGAAGTACTTGTGCCCCTTCGCGTTGACCAGGTCCACTTGGCAACTCTGCGAATGTGCACATCGTGTGGGATTAGAGAGACAGCGACAGGGAGCGGGTTAAGAGCGCAAGGCGCGCGAGGTTACCGGGTCGACGGCGACGATGCGGGCCCAGATGTAGAGCATGGCGGGGCGCAGGTCGGGCGCGGAAGCTTGCAGCAGCTTCAGCATGTAGGGGAAGATGCCGACGGCCAGCACTGCGCGCACCGCCCACTCGCCCAGCGCCAAGAAGCGGCACAGAATGTGCAGAGCGCGCACGCGGTGAAGGGTACTCAGCAGCACCTGCAGCACCATGGGCAGCTGCTCGGGCGGCGCCCGGCCAGACGCGCCCTCGCCCAGGTCCAGCCAAAGCTGGAACGCGGTGAGCTGATCGCGAAAAAAGGGCGAGTGGTGGTACGGCGGCGGCCGGGTACCCACCAGCGCTGGCAGCTGCGCCAGCGCCAGGTCGAGTGTGTGCTCCCAAGAAGCCCAGAGCGGGTGCCGCGCCAGCGAAGGCAGCGGAGGGCTGGCCACTGGGGTGCAGTTGTAGGAGCGCATGATGCGGTCGGCCAGCAGGAAGTTGCGGCAGAGGCTCGCCGTAAGCAGGTCGGCGCGAAACAGCTGCTGGAACAGCTCCAAGGGCAGCGAACTCCATGCGATCGTGTCCGTGATGGCCGTGAAGATCCAGTTCAACTCGCCCAGCATCGTGCGCCGATCCGTCACCTGCCCCGGGATCCTGTGGCCAGAGCGTACCTGATCACCTGAACTCGCGATTCGCCAGCAGAGGCTTCGCCCGTAGCGCAGAGGCGCAGAGCGGCGGCACTCACTTGTCAATGAGGTCGACGAGGTCGGCGGTAGCGGAGCGCAGACGGCTGCGCAACACGAACCACTTCATGGCCATCTTGACGGGCGTGGTGAGGCAGGCAGTAAACAGGTCGGCGGGGAGGTCGGGCGCCATGGGCAGCGCCTGTCCGGCCGCGCACGCCGCCAGCTGGATGCAGTTGCGGTAGCAGACGGGCGGGCCGGCGGCCGGCTCGTGCTCGCGCTCGTGCTGCTCGGCGAACTGCTTGAAGTTGTCGACGATGACGCCGGCGTTGGAGCAGTCGTACACGTAGAGCGAGGGCGCGCCCATCCACGACTGCAGGTCGTACATTGACAGCGGGATGTACTGCGTGTAGGCCTGCTCGCAAGATAGAGGACCGCGATTGGAAAGCGGCCGGCAGGGCGCGTGGGGGCGCGACCGCAGGCATACCTTGTTGAATACCCAGATCTCTCCCTGCGCGGTAGGCCGCGGCACACCGTGCCCGTTGTAGTGGAACAGCACGCGCTCTTCCTTTGCATTGCGGCGCAGGGAGCAGCACAGCTTCTTGATCTGAAAGCCACGCGCGCCTCTCCGCATCAAGAAAACGAAGCCTAACACTCATAGTACAGGATCAAGCTTAAAAGAGGGCACCTGTTCATAACGTTACACTCAATTTAAGTGTTGCCACCTAATGTACATGGACAGATTAATGTAAGAATCAATTGCTTAGGACAAAGCAAACAATATAAATATGTATAAAGCCTCGTTTTAAATTATTACGTATTCTTAATATTATTCTGACAGACATAAACATTTTTATGCTCATTGTTTTTCCAATCTACAAACCAAAAGTTAATCACATTCATAATTCGCAAGCCTCATCCAAAGCTTTTCATTGTGCCTGCTATTATTATTATATTAATAGGGAAGCAGAACTTGTTTTGCTCCTGCTTGTCCACTTTATAATAAAAAATAACAATAAACGAAAAAAATGAAACGGCAAGTAATATATAGAAAAGTATTGCACTTTTCAAGGCTGGCTAGTAAGAATAATTGTCCAAATAAACTCCTTGTAATGAGAATATTTGCACATTTAATAAGTGCAAACAGTACTAATTGTTTTAATGATGGGTTACCTCATCACTGGTGGGGTCCAAAGACTGTTTGTAACGTGCCCGTGGTTGCCACCTTTCATATTGTGTTTGCAGAGCATGTCCAATTGTTTCTAATGCTTTACTTGGAGAAAGCGAATTGGGATCTGTTGTCAAGATTCATAGAATAAGAATATATAAATATATAGAATATATGTTGAATGTCCATGTAATGTGAGAGAATACAACATATCTTACCTGTCCAGCATTCCAAACGAGCACACGGCTGGGTTTTGACCACATCAGGAGGGTCAACCCCAACATTGAGGCACAGGACAAGGGCTACACAGTGTGTCTTGTACTGCAGACCAAAATAATACCACTAATTAATATAATAATATTTATATTTACAATAATGATGTAACAAAGTAAACTATCTTAATGATTTTTAATGTTTAAATTTGGTATTATCAATTTAATAACATAAATTTGTTTGAATTGTAATGAAATTTATAAATGTTGTTGAATATATTTTTTTGCCAATATCATAGAGGTTCTTCATCAAAAATATTTTCAAAATCCACTTTTAGTTACAATATATGAATTATTATTATTGATACAAAAATCAACAATTTTGAAATTACAAGACTATAAAATTAAATATTTAATATAAAGATTTATATTCACTTTTAAAACGAATAACAATAATTTTAATGCTGGTAAATTTTTGCTAAACGTAACATCCATGTGCGTTTGTTTTCATTAGCGTTCGTCTTGCACTACGCAATTACGTAGTAGTATTCCTTCATTCCCGCAACCTCTCACCTTTTCTTTAACTCTCCAAGTGTGCTCTTCGGGTTCGGTGGCTTTTATAGGCTCTGTATGCCGCGGTTCATTAAAACTTAAAGGTAAATTTTCTTCAAAATCGGAAGAATCACTATCGGTCTGGTCACTATCCTCGTCGTTTACTGTAAGATAAGGAGGCATCTCTGTCATTTTTACTCAACTCTCACAGAAACACTCAAATATAATTAAATAATCAACGCAGTTTAATTATTAGAAGATGCATTTTAAACAAACACAATATTGGACGACCAATATCATCCACATGGAAATATTAAATAAACAATAAAAAGATTTCAAATTGCGAGATAAGAAACGCTACAGACAATGTACCCTTGCCACAGACTAGTATATTGATGTATGTGCTATAATATCCATTAAGTTTGAAGTTTCAAATATACGCTACCGTCTATTTATGGATACTCAGACATTATCATATATAAAAATTTAATCAATATATTCATACGTTATAAATGACTGTATTTCTGACATTACAATAAATAAGTTTCCATTTGCGTAAATATGCCGCAAAACATATGGGATTACAATATATTTTTATAGCTAACCACGGAGCAGGTGGGTCTCCTATATGGTGAGGGAACATCGCTGCGCATGAACAACCGCAGCATAGTCCACGCATCGGTTGTGTTTCCGGCTTTTTACGCAGCCTCCGATATCCTCACTCACTCTGCGAATCACAGTACAAGTTCCGTTTCACGCTAAAGAGAGCTTTCAAAATTATAAAACAAATAGATAAAAGTCACGATCTCTATTTTTATGTATAATCAATGGGAAAATGAAACAATAAAACTCAAAATGAAAGGCAGGAAGGTTTAATAAGTGGCAATTAATAATAAACATTTTGTTTGTTGCCAAGGAGGCTTATTCAATGAAAAGGCTGAACCAATACAACAGCGATGTCATTAAAAAAACACTAGCCCAATAGACACAAGGTCTATAATAGACCTGTAGAAAGCCTAAAAAGGTTTTACTGTACTTTGGGTAAGATTCATCACACTTAAAACTTGGCTATTTGCAGCGCGGGAATAATTGAATTGTGCGACGAATAATTACGAATGTTGTATGGAGATAAAACAATCATAGCATTATATTAAGTCGATACCTTCTTATAAAATTGATGAAATAGCCATACAATAAAAGCTCTTTTCGTGGCATTTATGTTTCATAAAATATATGCCGTGAATACAGAATAGTAATTTATATGGGATTGTAAATGAGAAAATAAAATAAAAAACAAATCATATTTTTTATTCACTGAGTTATATGGTTACTTTAATTGTTTATTTACATTCTCAAAAACACCGATCAAGGCGAAGGCGGCTATGCCACTCCTCGGCGATTCTTTACAAAATACTATAGGCAGTAATAAGATCTATTATTACTCGTAGCTTACTGGTTTTAAAAGTGTACCATGAAGCGAGAGGTATCGGGTTCAAAACCCGGTCCGGACAATTATGTTTAATTTATAACTTATTTGGTCTTTAGAAAGGCTTGAAAGTGGCCGGGCGAGTGTCTCAATACTATCGCACCCGTGGGAAAGGCTTGCTGACGCACTAATTGGGCCGGCTCTTTAGAAGTGATACTACGGGTTAACAAAATACTCAACGTGAAACTGTACTTGTACCTTCGCAGAGTGAGGATATCGAAAGCCCTTAAAAGTGCCAATCAAGTATAAAAATTCGGCAACAAAACCAATGCACGAAATGCGGCGCGGTCATTCATGGGGGGCGGTATTCTATTACCATATAGGAGCCCCACCTGCTCCGTTGTCCCCATTAGAATAAAATAAACTATATTTTTTTGTCTTAACTGTAAAATAAAAAAATAAAATAAATGTGGTATGGTCATTTGACTGTAAACTTCTGAGTTTAATAAACAAATAAAGATATTGCGTTTCATAACTAACTATTGGAATCCATTTAACTATGTATATATACGATGCGCGAATATAAGACTGGTCGCAGTTTTTTATTCCGCGAGTACTGAAAACACGGATTAGAAGCTTTTGTTGTATATTGAAATTACAAAGCATGCTATTAAAATATATATTTTTAAATTGCACAACTGAATATTTTGAAAGTATACTTTATTTCGTAGAAGCCTTAATTTTAACGCATCTTATTTACGCCAATGAGTTTTATTGAATTTAGTATCAGAAAAAATATTATTTATCCTTAAGAAACTGTCAATTTCTGATGATTGTTATGTATATTTAGTTTTGGATGAATACGTAGTCGAATCTAAAATACTATTAAATTTTTTTCCTATATAACGGCGAGAAGTTTTGTACAGACACGAAATTTTTAGAAAATGGCATTCTCTAGATAAAAATACAAATAATTGAAGTAAATACGTCCTATTACTATTTTCCAATAGCTTTAATAACATTTGATATAAAATATAGCATTCAATGAGGTTTTTTTATGTGATTAAATAATACGTGTTTTGTTGAATAGGAGTTAATGAATAGAGTTTGAGCTAATCATTGGTCACATTTTAACAGCACTGCATACACTACAACCCTCACGGATTCCATCTGGCAAACATTCTATGTGGAAGGAATGCCTACAATTATAAACAACTAAATCAGAAGCATTGGCCAGATCTCTCATGATAATACGCCCCTGACATACACTGCACATAAACTCATCAGTCACGGATATTCCTCGCTGCTGGTTCATAATCATCTTTTCATGTAAATCAAAGTAATTCCTAAGTGTGATCACTTTACAAGCCTCCTGCACAGACATCTGTAAATGGTAGTCACACATCATTTTCACTAGGGAATCTTTCAGATCTTTTATCTCACACCCCTGCTGTATATTCTGTATTAATATCCTAGGATCTACATAGTTTCCTATTCTCTTCAGCAGCAATGTTACATAGTCTGGTTTATCCACTGTTTGTTTTATGAGATCACTCCATAATTCCCTATCATTGTGTTCTTGACAAAAGTTTATGGCTTGATTGATATCTCTTAATTTTTCTATTATTATTTGTAGTGCTTCTCTTGTGTTTCCAATGCGTCCCAGCAAAAAAACCATTTCTGGATAAAACTCATTACACTGACAGATATCTAAGGCTTCCTGAATTGGATAATTATCACTGCACTTTAGGAAAGGTAATAATTTTTCTCTGGCATACTTAGCATATAGTTTAACAAGTTTTCCATGGTAGCGACCATTAGGTTCGATTTTACTATAGTTGTCTAGATATTTGAACAGATACAAGTCATGGTTCTTTAGTTGTTGCTCGACTACTTCAACGGGAACATTAGCTTCTTTGGACTGTAGGAGAGGAATGGCTGTATCACAGTCGAGCTTCATCAAATCTAATATTTTATCATATATCACAGAGTACATTTTGTATTTTGTGATTAATTTAAAAACATCTTTGTGCTGAATTTTTAAATATGCTGTTAAGGCCTTGTCATATTTCTTTTGATAACAATAAAGTAGAGCTAACGCTTCTAGATAAATATTCTTATCTACCTCAGTTGTCAACAAATGCTCTAAAACTTCTTTAACAATCACACCAGTTTTGTATAAAGTCGGATTCCATTCTTTCACCAACTTTAGTAATCCCAGAGGATCCACCTTCAAATACTCATAAAAAATAAGCTCATATACATGAGGGCTTAAGGCTTGCTCCGGATTTCGAGGAACGTAGCTACTTATTGTTCTGAGTTGATTAACTTCAGCAAATTTAAGAATTTGATTTTCCCACAAGACCTTATCATTTTTACATATTCTTGCACATAAAATTGCTGCTTCATCAAATAAATGCTCAAACAACAAATGGTCCAAGTACTGCAGGCCTACAGTAACAACAGAGTGTTTGGATGTTTTACCTCCTGCTTCTTCTAAGACAGTGATTGCTTTTTCAAATCTGCCATGTTCTATTAGCCAGCTCACTCTGTCATCTATATCATAGGGGCTCGCAATAACTATGTCTTTTGGTGACACAATAAAAAACCTACTCTCCTCTATGAGCATATCTAGAAAGTAATCATTACACGAATATTCCTCATAGCCTCTTATATTTAAACTGTCAGTAGAGACTTCACAGAATTCACAATCTTTAAAATCTGCAACAGATAATACAGGTCGTTGTGTTTTACCACTCTCTGTGTCAGGCTCCTTGGGGACACCCAATAAAATAAGTTGGTCATTAAATGGGCCCAGTCCACTGATGTAATAGTCAGTTTGAAATGTATATGCTGGGTCTACTAGATATTCTGTGACATCTCGAGTTTGTAGTTCAATTTGACTTCTTTTTCTAATTGTGCATATTCGTATTGTGTCAACCCAACCAATCATCAGTGTATTATGAGTGGACCAAAGTAAATTGCACCGAAAATCTTCTATGGATCTATTAAGGATCTTTTCCCATTGAATAAGTCCTAGAGAACAACGAGCAACTAAATCATAAACACGGACACCTACTTCACTGGCCCAAGCCACAAACCGGTCATGCCAGGCTATTGCTTGAACATATCCTTCACATTCACAAAGTACTGTACTACGTAGTCGATTTAAGAATGTCTTCTCATATAGTGTAAGCTTATTGTCACCTGTAACAATCAAAACTGCTAATGAAACTGAGATAAAACTTATGATTAAATTAAATATTGAGTATAAATTAATGAGTCAAATGAATTTAAAAAATTTAACTAAAGAAAATTATTGTAAATATTTAAACTACTTCAATAAATATTACTAAAATATACCTGTGAGAAATTTCCTCCCTGATCCTGATTTAAAATATTGAGGATCCAAGGCAACTGACTTAACCACTCTCCCTAGGGTCAAGTTATGTGTGTTTTCGGCAGTATATAGACCGTAGACTAACACTTTGCCATCATCGGAGCAGCTGGCAATGTAGTCTCCGTTTTGATCCACTGATATCTGATTGACGGCTATGGCGTGAGCCTGTAAATCTTTGTGGTTGTGATCGGGAGAAATCGGGACGGTATTTCCTTCATGGTCAAGTAGATGTACTACACCCCATTGGGTGCCGAGGCATATAAACTTTGTGTGTACACATATACAGCTGATTGCGTCTTTTAGGAGTATATTCTGTACGTCATTACCCATTCTGTCGTATTTAAGTTTTGGCTCCTCATCAGGAGGTAAACTATCGCAACTTTCTAGATTCAACGACATATTGCAATATTTTTAACATTAATCGCTTAAAAATAATCCTCTACGTTTGAAAATGAAATAGAAAAACATTGTTTCATTCATATTTCATGACAGTAACAACTAGTGTGACCAGCCCTAAATTTGAGATTTCAATTTTAAGTAAAACGCAAGGAGACTGATAAATTCGTCCAACCTCTACGTACAAAATATGAATAAAAATCTTAACTTAATATTTTTGAACACCTAATTCATTTCTCAAATTGATATTGGTTTCGATATTTTTATTTGGGAATATATGAGATAAATATCACTAACTATGGAAGTCGGTATGAAATTATATTGATATCTTTATGATAATATAACTTTCAGACCACAGATAAGTAGTCAGTCTAGAGCTTTTTTTGACGCCATAGCAGTAACTAGCGAGTAATGTTTTAAAATATAGTTTATTGTTATTTATGTAAATATCATCATACTGATACTGCTAAATTGTGACCACAAGTCAGAGGCCAGAAAACAAGAAGAAACATAGTTTGACAACAGTGTATCATAGAATTAGTACATTAATAATATGAATAATGGATAACCATTTATTCATTACTCAAATGAATACAGAACAGTATGAGAAATATTTATCGCCACTTGGGCGCACAGTATTAACCAATTTAAAAGGTATTAAGTTAGGAAAGTAGCCATTAGTATTTTAAAAATTGATTTAAGTAAGTTAAATCTGTATGTAAACTATGATTTTTCAAAATTTCAGAGAATAATATGAAATATAGTACAAATACATTAAATTTGCTAAATAATGTAAGCAAAATATCGCAATCTAAAAGGAGAAATGTATCGTTCGAGTAAGTCTAGTAATTTATAGTTATAAATATGATAAATTGGCCTTTCAATAAATCTTATATATATACGTAGCGACTAGGAATGTAAGACATCGAAAATTACATTATTAAAAAATTTCATACCTAAAGTGAACGCTAAAATATATTTGAAAATCTAACAATTGCAAAGAAATCGGTGAGTTCACTACGAAAAGATGCGATGCCACAGACACGTCAATCTTCTAAAGACCTCATTTGTTCATCACCAAATATGATTGAAAAAAATTGTAGTGATATAAATAAATAAATAAATATTCGTAGGTTTAATGATCCCAATAAAAGGCTGTGCTCACCAAGAGCTAGCATTGGCACTCGCGAAGATTCAACTTCAACAGCGAGAACTGAGCGAGTCAACGCGCCTGACGATGGAACAAACGTTCAGTGGGAGGACTTCTTAGACGCACAGTTGCTATCAGGCGTTGACGATACCGGGAATGATGACGAGACGTCTGAAAAGACTTCAGACGAGAAGGATAGCGTCAGCGAGCGGGAACATGCAGAGCGCGAAATCATTGGCGAGCGTCGCGGGAAATGTGATCAGCTACATAGAGAGGTGCCTGTTACAATGTGGCCGAAGCAACGAAAACAGAGGTACACCACCGTGGTGAGGAGTTGGTTAAATGATATTGGTAACGCCTCGATTGGCAGCGATAGATCTCCGGATACCCCAGCGGCTGCCGTGAAGCAACCACCGATGGAAGCGGTACAAACGACAAAGAAAAGGCTCGTTCAATCTCGGCTCGTTAACGACCATCAAGTCATGAAATTCCGCAAGCCCATTGTTTAAATACTTAATACAATTACGTTGAACCACTTTTGTTTACTTCAAAACGCGCGTCTCGAGTCGAATCTTCAGCTTGGGCCAGCGCTACAATTCGTCGGAACTCGCTTACACCTCTCACACGAATTCTCGCGGGCACCTTGGGCCACGGCTACTGTTAAGTAAAACAACGAGTCAAGTAGGGAATCATTTAATAGTTCCCAAAAAGCACACCACAGCTTAAGCTTCACCAAGTTAGTGGAGTTTCGATCGTCGTAAGTACTATGCATGCAGTGGCAACGAATATACCGCTGTATTTCGTTAGAGGAATTTTCATTTGAACTTAGAGTTGTATTACATCTAGAACTAGAGTGGTTTTAGTGGGTCAGGGTGAGGTGCGCACGCTGAGCAGCGCGTAGAGGCGCGTGTGGCGCAACAGAGGGGGGCGGCGTGGTGCAGAGGCGAGGCCGTCTGCTGGATCGCGCGCGGCGGCAAGCAGCGCATGGCGCGCCTCGTTCTTCTTCTCCTGCCGGTGCACCAGCATTCGGTAGCGGGACATGTCGGGCGGCAACCGCCACAGCTCGAGCGAGGCCGCGCGCAGGCGCAGCGCGAGGTCGTCGTCCTCGCCGCCCCAGCTGCGGAAGCGCGTCGACAAGCCTCCGATGCGTCGAAAGTGATCGGCGCGGAGAGCCAATACGCCGCCCGTCAGCGAGGCGTAGGGTAGGTTGAGGCGGAACTTGTCAATGCTGGCGCTCATGTGGCGCGGGCGGCGCAGGCACGCGTACAGGTTGGCGGCGTTGACGGGCAGCAGGTCCACGTCGTGCAGTATGAGGCAGGGGAAGCGCTCCGCCAGCGCCTGCCGCGCGCCCGCGTTGTACAGTAGCCCCTTGTTGAACGGCTCCTCGTCGTCTTGCTCGATTACGTATATCCTGCGTCGTTTTACGCCATTTACTAGCGTGATAATTATATTTACTGGTAGTGTAAACATTAGTGAGGGTATCGGAGGCCCTTATAATGTTTGAGCGGCGTAAAAAATCGGCAACGCAACCAAACTGAGGCGCAGTTGTCCTTGGGCGGCAGTGATCTCTTATCATTGAGAAGAACCGTCTGTTTCGTTGCCCGCCCTACCATAAAAAAATTAGATAGCCTATATATACCAAGTTTGCCTGGCACAGGCAGAAAAAAACATTAAATTAAGGCATTATATTTATGGGCCTTAGATGTCAAATAGATTTAGTGGTCAGTGACTTTCAAATCAATGTAAACAAATAATCAATACTCACTTGTAATGTATATTCTGCTGTCTCAGAAACTTATGCATATATGGTATAAATACATTTAATTGACTTTGTCTCTGCCTGTACGTGACAAGCAGAGCAACGCTTATAAGAGGTTTACAATCCTCTGGCACAAAGCTACCGTTTGTAATACCAAGTGGGACATAACCATCCACATGTCTTCTGATATCCCAGTCATCAGAGTAAATTTTCTGATATATCGCTTCATATCTACAATCTGGTTTGTCTTTTTGTACTAAACTTGGGTTTGCTTGAAGGTAGAGGTACTTGTCGATTTCATTCCTAGAAATGCATTCATAGTAGTAATAGGCATAGCTTGCAAAAAATTGAATGAATGCTATTAAACCCAAAATGGATACAATTACTGCCTTAACATGGACTTTATGTAGCCTTTTCAGAGGCAACCATTTACACATTTGGATATCTACACTGCCCTGTATCCGTCACTTTAAAGAATATCCTTCTCATCTGCAAGACAAAAAAAAATTCAACATACAGCACAAAAAATTAATGATTCAATTCCTATAAGGCCGACTAATGTTGGCCTTCAAATGTATATATGTTTTTCACAATTTGTATTAGCAACATCACTATAGTTTAATATCTGTCTCGATAGTGGTCTATTCCTGAAATTAGAAAACTACTCATAATAGAAATATTTTTGTATAACAAAAGATAAGACAAGAACCAAGAACAACAAAGTAATGTTAGTCACTAAGAGTTCTTTTTGTTTAGGAAAAAATGCTCTTTGTTGCAGTTACCTTATCATTAGTATTGAATACATCCTCTATCGTTATCAAAACTAGGACAGACTATTGTACCAATTAACTTGGCCCTACCCTATATTTATTATTAAGTGGAGCTCAAAAACGATTATAAATATTGCCTGATTAGTGCTTGCTTGTGCCAGTTCATTTGAGCTATAGTGTTGAGCATTATATATTTAATAGTTATAGTTAAATGCAGTAAGTAACATTTCACATTCGAGTTGTTTTCAGTGGTACTTATCTATTTGTAAATAGTTATTATGCAATTTCTTTATTTATTTACTTTATTATTTTTATAAGGTTACAATTAATAAAAAGCATTGGCTTTTAAAATTTGGAATACTCATTCCAATTGAGTATTCTAAATTTTAATTATTGTCTTACATGTTAGAACTTTTAAACATTAAAAAAAATAAAATATTTTGTTTGATTGATTATTAACTTGTGTTCTGCCTGATAGATTGTGACAGCTGCAGTCACTAACAAAGGAGTACGAATAGATTTGTGTTTATATTTTGCGGCGTACTAGTGCCAACTTAAGAACATACAATTTTATAATAGCAATTGCTATCATAAGAACATACATTATTGAAGCGGTTGTATACATTTGAGGTGTTTCTTTAATGCACAATGACAGAAAAAAGGATTTGGTTAAAAGAGGAACTAACCTGTAAACCGCTAGATACCTACGACGAGATATTAATGTTCCTGCAAGATCCGCCAGCGTGGAGAACGCTTTGCAAAGAGTTGCAGCCGCATAGTGAAAGCGCTATTAAGAACATCGACGTTAATAAAAACGGAGAAATATTGCTCGAGAGCCCACAGACATTCTGTCATATTGAACCGGATGCGGATAGCGTCAAACAAGAGATTCGTAAAAACTTGCCAAAGACACTTGTTTGTCATGACATGGCAAATGGATATCACGATGATAGGTGAGGAGATTTTTGATATGGCTTATGGCGTGTACGAGCTTATAAAAATTATATAGCACGGTCATTATCGTAGGTGTTGCAATTATTTTGTACATTATTTAAATTGAAATAATCTGTGGAAGTTACGATTTATTGACGGCTGGTGACGATCACTATCAAAATAATTGAAACGTTGTTGTACTGAAAGTGCTTGGACAATATAAAAATATCGATACTAAAAAGTAGACACGAGAGTAAGCTATCGTGGTGCAATTGTAATAAATGTATAATTGAATTGCAGTATAATCGATGGAACAGGAAACTATGCTGCTTACAGTTTTTACAATTGGGGCGGCATTGATATATTCATATATTTTAGCCACCACCTGATCACTATTCCACCGCTGAGTTGGATTAACGTTGGCCATGCAAACGGAGTTAAAGTTTTGGGTAGGTTATGACTTTTGATCTGTATTAAGGCAAAAGTAATCACTGTAGAATTAATTGAGCAGAGTTGTCCATTTAGGTACAGTGATAACGGAATGGGGAGAAGGCGTTGCATTTTGGGAACGCATTCTTCACTCGGAAGTGGAATGGCAGAACTTCGCGAGTGCCTTAGTCGCTATAGCTAAGACGCTCAAATTTGATGGCTGGCTGCTCAATGTTGAAAATAAGGTTTTTTGATAATTATTGTTTTCGTATCTTTTTGAGACGGCTGCATAACTTGTACATTTGATTGAGACATGAAATGTGCTTGGTATTGAAAGATATCGCAGCCGACGTCGCTCGTTCGTTTCGTGCGGTATCTGCGCGAGATGCTGCACGCCGAGCTGAGCGATCCCGAGCTGATCTGGTACGACAGCGTCACCGTCGACGGCCACCTCAACTGGCAAAACGCGCTCAACGGAAAGAACAAGTAGCTATCGCATTTCACTTGTCTCCAATGAAGCGGAACCGCGTGCGATATTTGCGATGAGCCGATTATTGCGCTTCAGAGAGTTCTTCGACGCGGCCGACGGTATCTTCACCAACTACTCTTGGCGGGAGGAGGACGTGGCGAGCAGCGTAGAGCAAGCCGGCGCGCGCCTGACCGACCTCTACGTAGGCATTGACGTTTGGGGCCGCAACTTCTACGGCGGTGGGCAATTCAACACGCAGCAGGTACTCGCCGTGTTCTCTTGGACAATGCATGCGCCACTGCAGTACTCTCGTGAGCTACACTCGCCTGTGAGACAACCCCCAGAAAGCCGTCACCCCGAATCGTATATCAATACATCGCGCGAACTTCGACGGCTACCAGTAAAAAAAGCCCTTTACAAAATATCTCTTCCTCCGTGCATTTATATGCATAAGCATTTTTTAAATTGTTAGAAATACCTAGTGTGATTCCACTTGCATGTTGTTGTCTCACCAGGCCGTCCGGCTAGTCCATCAGTATGGGTGCTCACTAGCCATCTTTGCGCCCGCCTGGACATACGAAGCCATGTCAGAAAGGGAGGGCGACTCGGACACGGTGGCGGAAGCAGAGGAGCTGGACAACTTCGAGCGCTTCCTGTTAAGAGAGCGAGCCTTCTGGGGCAGCATCTGGCCCTTCCTGAGCACCAAACTGCCTTCCGCCCTGCCTTTCCAAACCTCGTTCTGCCGAGGGCAAGGAAAGAAACGGAGGATGTACGGAGAAGTAATGAGCTCATGTTATGTTAGACGCTCATTTAATTGCGATTTCGTTTTTGATATAGGACTGTGGTGTAATAATTGTGCAGGTGATATGCCCGGTGCCCTGGTACAACTTGCGGCACCAACAGTACCAGCCCAACAGCTCCCACGGGCCGCACGGTTACTTGCTTTCTACGCACGACAACATCGTTAGTCTCTCACGCCTCGGCATGTTAAAGAACAAGGCTGGCGTCATTCACTGCAGGAAGACCGTGCACGCCAGCAAGCTGGACTTTGGCCACGCCTCTAGTCACGAGGTGTTGTTCTCGATGAATGCCGACAGCGTCACCGACATGCACGAGGCATCCGTGAAGCTGCCGGCCGACAGAGACAACCACCCTGAGCGGAAGTCCACGAAGAGGAAAATGTCCAGGGCGCTGCGGCATTTCTTCAAAATTAAGACAGCCAGGACAGCTGAAGCCGAAATTCCCGAAGAAGAAGCGAACTCGAGCTCGTTGGCCAGCCCCGACGAGGAAGGTGAGAGAGGCCCCTCCATGATGCAGGTTTCAATCAAGTTGCAGCTGGGCAACCAGAGCACGAAGAAGCGGTACGGGCTGGGTTACGTGCCCGATGAGCTCGAGTGCCTGGAGCCTTTCTGGGAGGACAGCTTCACGGGCGGCTCCTGCCTCAAGGTGAACCCGTCGGATGCGGTGGCGCAGGAGCACCGGCTCGCCCGGATCTGGTTCAGCGACTTTTGCGTGCTGGACACGCTCGTGGCCTGCGTCGTCACAAAAACTCTGCCCGGCCACGAGGATCAGTTCCTGAACGTATGGCTGCAAGTGGAGGGTGAGGCCGCGGACAGCACCGTGGTGCTAGTGGGGCGACGCATCCCGCACGCGGAGGGCGCGGCTCTTGGCGGTGGCGCGCTGCTGCACGTGTACCCCGCCGAGGAGGCTGACTTGCGCCGCTTGCGCTCGCACCTGCTGCTGCACGAGCCCGCCTTCTACGTGCCGCTCGACAATCCCTACCGTTGGAGCGTCCGGTGAGAGCTTGTACCACTGCTATCAACGTCTTCATGAACATTTTATATAGCATGTGACCATTGCCCTGTGTCGACAGGTATTACGAGGTGGTGCTGGGCAAGGCGCGGGTGCGTGCGGTGGGCTGCCGCACGGGCCTTGACGTGGGGCCGGTCCTCTTGGGGCACTTTGGCCTCTGCCATCTCGTCGCTGCCCCCTAACTCACATAGACTCTCTTGCTTAAACAACTGAGACCCTCTTCTAACGTATCTTTCTTAAGAAAGCTAAGATAAAATTAAGAATATACACTGTGAATATTTGTCTTGTATCAATGACAGCACTGCTAGCATCGAGAGGCGAGTCTTGTTAAAAGAATATAATAAATACATTTGTCATATGGACTTCTTAAAGCAGAAGTAGTTGGTTTTACAAAGCATAACTAAGCATTTATACATTTCTCTGTCTACCAATCTTTGGAAGCAGCACGAGGGGCGGAGGACCGCATCGTGTGCGCAGTGTGTGGGTCTTCCCCTCGACCGACACTGCAACAACAATAACAGCGCAACGCAATGGATGAAGTTGGCGACCGTTACTTTATCGATGCCAGGACCATCCAGCTATTACAGTGCCAACACAACGCTATTAGTCTCCCGCGAGGAAAAAGGCAAATTAAATCGTAGTATTCTGAGTAGGTTTCGCACTAAAAATTGCCGCAGCCGGAAGCGAGATATCGTCCGGCCCCTCAAGCTGACATCTGCCCTGCGTCGGCTCTTGACGAGGTCCGAGATTCGCAGGAGACTTGCTCTGGTCGCAGAAAACACTAACTCGCTGGTCTGCTTGTCGCGGCCGCTGGAGTGTGCCGTCGGCTTTCAACGCGCCCGAATGGTCGCGCGACGCTGCGATAAGGCCACTCAGCTCTTGGGCCTGCCTCTTATCACAAGTGGCGAGTTATCTCTTATGGAAATTACGGAAATTACCATTAAAAAACATATAATAAAACTGTAAAAGCAAAGTGGAAGTCTATTTCTCAGAAATTGCAAGCATAACGGACAGATAGGATGAGCTAATTTATAGAATTGTCTAAGGGTTGCTAGCACAAGGCGGCTACACGCCAACGCAGCAGAGCGCGTTCACTCGTTTAGCCCGACGCAACACTAATCGAAGTGCTGTTTAAGATATTCGACATACATCAGCAGATGGGAAGATTTCGTCATCTATACATGCACCACTAAAATAATAATAGGAAGCCAGCGGATAAAATATGAAAATAATTTTAGTCTTTATAAATAGATTTATAATAGAAACTATATGTTACGTTAAAATATTTTCTATTATATATCTGTGGGAAAGCCATGTTGCGGTATATGCTGAGGCACAATTGGGGCGGCTCGCCCGGATTGATATCACGGGCTCACAGAATGCCAGCGTCAATAGCGCTCTTAGCTTTCGCTGAGTGAGTGAGGATACCGGTGGCTCTCCAAGATATATGGATTAAGCGGCGTTGCGGCGGATGGCGGCGCCTCGCCTGCCTGCCCTCTTTCTCTATACTATAAATAATAATACATTATTAAACTTATAATCAAAACATGAATTGTTGATTGTTGTTTTATACTTCAAACTGCCACAGCTGTATACCAAACCAATACTTATCAAAGCCAAATGAAATGTTGTAGTAGCAGCAGACACAGAAAGCAGACATAATGACGTTTTGGTGGGTGGTCCGTGAGTAGTGTTGCCCAAATGCAGTCTTGGTCTTGCATTTGACCGCCTATTTTTAGCAAGACCAAGACTGATCGTGTAAGACTTTAGCAAGAACAAGACTAAGCCTGCAAGACTCTTGCGCCTTGCAGCTCGAACTGAGTGCCGTTTCACGGAGTAGGTTGGTATAATAACAGTTCGGGGTATACCGTATAGGGTACGCTTAGGGACTATGAGACGCAACAATCTGCATTAAAGAATGTGAAAAACTGACCTACGCGCATTACGACCGATATCATAAAGAGACTTGGCGAAAGTAAATATCTATTAAAAGTTATAAGTTCCTATTCTAATAGGTTTTTCAAAGATCTGAAGTAAATAATAATAGTCAATATTACAAGACTTGCTGCAAGAGTAAGACTGGGAGCGTAATACCAAGTGTAATTTCAGGTGCATTGGCGCAAGATCAAGACTGGCTAAAGCTCGTCTTGTTCTGGCATTTGGGCAACCCTGTCCGTGAGACGGCGCTCAGTGCACGAATGTGCTCGAACGTTCATATAACCCGACGACGAATCTGTCGAGCCGTTTATTTCGATGCGTCTTCGGAGCGCTTCTGAACTGCTACTTATGAAGCGACACTAATGCACAAAGCCAGCTGGCCGCTTTGGAAGGGCGGCGGGAAAAAGCGCGTGACCGCCGCGGCTCTGTGGCGCGGACGCTGTCGTCCTCTTCACCTCAATCGCGCGTCCTCGAACCGGCCGCTATCGGTCGCGCCGCCTGCGTCCTTCCTTATGCCAAAGCGATCAGATAAGATTACGTGGAATCTTTTAACCATCGATTGCTATATCTCAGCGTATAAATTGAATGAACACGGTTGGCGACCTATGCTTGCTCTTTCGGCAATTACCGCTAACATTGCTGCAACAACTGCGAAGGCTCGCGCCCTTACAGGTCGACGATTAGCACGTGGAGCTTCGCGTTTAATCGGCCGTCCACATTGGCTATTTAAGTGAGACTACGTAGTGGCTTTGCTTCGTGCGCCGAGGCTTACCACAACGTCCGACTCTTACAGACGAGGACTTTGCAAATGGAAAGCTGTGCTTCGTTGGGCAGCGGCGCGGCGGGCGCCACGCTCGCGGCTGCGCTGCACTACTTCGCCGCGGCGCAGTGCTTGCTGCAGGAGCCTTGGCCCACCCAAGCCAGCCTCGAGAGTACGTGGCCGACCACCTTAGGCCACTAACCACTCGCCTCAGGGCCCTGCTGATACTTTGGCTGACTTCAAGTTATGCTCGCTCTACAGATGAGACCGTGTTCGACTTCATCGTGGTGGGCGGTGGCACAGCTGGTGCCGCGCTCGCGGCCCGCCTGTCGGAGATGCGCGACTACACGGTGCTACTGCTGGAGGCCGGCGGCGACCCCCCGCTGGAGAGCATCGTGAGTAACGCCGGCCCATCACGCTGCGCAGCTGTCATAGTGTATTGGCTCTGACTCGAGACAATGTTCAGATTCCAGGTTTCCGCAACGCCATGAAAGTGAGCGCGGTGGACTGGAATTTCACGACGAGCAACGATAACTTCTCGAGCCAAGCGCTAGAGGGCGGCAGCCAATACCAGCCGCGTGGCAAGATGCTCGGCGGCAGCGGCTCCATCAACGACATGATCTACTCACGGGGCTTCCCCGCCGACTACGACGAGTGGGCAACCCAGCTCGGCGAGGCTTGGAGCTGGCCAAATGTGTTGCAGTATTTCAAAAAGACGGAGCATTTGTCGGACGAAAGGTTCATGCACGATCCGACGCTGTCTCATTCGCACGGCTTCGGCGGAGAGATTGAGGTGACCGGCTTCAACGAGTCGACGCAGGCCACCGACAGGTACCTCGAGGCCTTTCGAGAGCTGGGCTTTAAGATGATCAGAGATATGACGAACCCTCACGAAATCGGCGCCGGTCGGTTCTCGCACACGATGCAAGCGGGCAAGCGCGCTAGTTCCGCCACCGCGCTGCTCAACCCCGCGGCGCAGCGAGACAACCTCTACGTGCTGAAGGACGCCTTCGTGCACAAGATCCTGATTCAGCACAAGAGTGCGTACGGGGTACGGGTGCACGTCGGCAACAGGACGCTGCACTTCTACGGCTCCAAGGATATCGTGGTTTCCGCGGGCACCTTCAACACGGCGAAGCTGCTGCTGCTGTCGGGCGTGGGGCCGAAGGGCCACCTGATAGATATGGGCATCGACGTCGAGGCGGATTTGCCCGTGGGCGACAACCTTCACGACCATATTATGGTGTTGAATTTTCTCGCAACCGAAGAGGGAACTTGCGAAGCGAAGGAAAACGAACATTTCTTAGACATAGTGGAGTACCTCTACGACAGGAGAGGGTTCTTCAAGCAAAGCAGTGACCTGGCCGCCTACGTGTCGTACAACAGCTCCGCTCCGAACGTGCCGGACTTCGCCTACTACCCCACGTGCATGTCCAAGGGACAGAGCTTCCGCCAGTCCTGCCTCAACGTATTGGGTTTCAAGCAGTACATCTGCGAGCGAATCGCATCGGCGAGCGCCGACAAGGAGCTGCTGATAGTGGCTGTGGTGAACTTGAAACCCAAGTCAAGGGGCCGTGTGCGCCTGAGCTCGCGCGACGCCCGCGTTCCGCCCCTCATATTCTCGGGCACGTTCAGCGACGAGGAGGATCTGCGCCACTACCCCGCCGCGATCAGGACTGCCTGGGCGATCGCCAACACCACCCACTTTCGCTCCAAAAACACCGAGGTGATCGAGCTGGACGTCGCGGAGTGCGCGGACACCCGAGGCGAGGAGCGTCTGCGGTGCGTGGCCCGGGCGACGGCTACGTCGGCCTGGCACGCGGTGGGAACAGCCGCCATGGGCTCCGTGCTGGACTCGCAGCTGCGCGTGCGGGGCGTGCGTGGCCTGCGCGTCGTGGACGCCAGCGTCATGCCCAGCATCATCCGCGGCAACACCAACGCGCCCGTCGTTATGATCGCCGAGGCAGCCGCCGCCTTCATCAAGGCCGACCTCGGCGCCCGCGACTGCTGACCGCGCCGCTTGCTCGTCTCCTTCGACGCGTCCAAAGCGCAAATGACGGCGATTCACTTTACTATTTTAGAAGCATGTAATAAACAAATTGAAGCAACTCGGAATTTTTCATTACACCAAGTCCACACGTTAGAAAAATTGTGTCATACTGTCTAGACGAGGCTCAAGAGCGGCGGCGTACGTATCGCGCAGTAAGATCGTTAATTAGCTGGCAAGGCTTTCTCGTTTCCGACGGGGTCCCAAATGCTATGGCGCGTCGCTGAAGCATACTAAATACTAAACGAAACAGTTCGGTAACATTTGATTGCGCAACGAGCAATGAAAGGAAGGCTGACGCAAGAGGCGTCGGATTTCACCCCCGCAATGGTGGTGCGCGCTAACGCCACGGCCCGTCGCCCGCGTCACCGCGTTGTGTCCACATATGTCTATGTCCGCAGACTGCGATGGCTCCTGAGCCCTGGCCTGGCTGTGTTATATCAGTTCAGCCGTTTTTGAGCGATAAGTAGTGTAATTTACACGGCTTTCTTTTTTATATATTAAACTAAACTAAACAATACCTAATGTATTATTTCACGAAAGACTTGGCTGTATGTTCGTCCCCTTCGCCTTACCCGTGAGAGGAGATATTTAATAAAATTAATATTTATTTAATAGTTGGTTGTCAAAAATAATTAAGTTAATTCATAGCACATAAATAGTGGTCGGCTTAGAGAAATTAAATTTTAGTTAATTTCAGTTGTTAATTTAATTTGTCTGAACGCACTCATAAGATTTGACAATCAACTATTAAATACGATTAAATTTGAACTTTATGCAGCGGTAATAAATTACAAATATAAAAAATTGCTGTTTTGAGGATTTTTCCGGCAATTATTCTAATTTTTCTCACCTTAAACCTTTCCTAGACATCCACGAACATTTCAAGACCAAGATAAAATAAATCTGTTCTCGAGTTCTAGCGAGACTAACGAACAGCAATTCATTTTTATACATATAGATTGCCATCTAGCAACGCTAATGCGGATTTATGGATAAATTATGAATAAAAAAAATAATAAAATAGGGTTTGATTGTAGAGAGGTGAAAATTTAAGAGTAATATGAATTTTTTTATTGTAAATCATTTCTCTTGTAAAATAAAAATTATAGTAAAGTTTTGAATTTTTAATTGGCAAATAAAAAATAGTGGTTGATGCAGAGGGGTGAAAATTTGGGATTGGATGTATTTTTATGTGCTGTACCATAAAAAAATAAAAACAAAAAATTTTGTAGAAAAAATAATATAATTAGAAGTGGACCACCCTTAACATTTAGGGGAATGAAAAATAGATGTTGTCCGATTCTCAGATCTAATGGATATGTACACAAAATTACACGAAAATCGGTCTAGTCGTTTCGGAGGAATATGGGAACGAACATTGTGACATGAGAATTTTATATATTAGATTAGATAATCATTAACTAAGTACATGAAAACACGTATTAATAAAATAAAATTAATGTTAAAAAATAACCGTTGTCCTCCAAAGGCATTGGGATAGGTGCGCTTAGCTATCGAGGGGATCGCCTGAGGCACGTTTCCGGTTCGTCCCGGAAGTTGCTTGTTTAATGCACTAAACGGATCCAACAAAAGGTTTAGTTCAATTAAATAATTATTATTGATCGTTAACGTTTGAAGACATGGCGATGTAATTGGCTTGTAATTGGATTGTAATGAGACTATAGAGGAATGCCGACGCCTTGGCCACGGGCGAGAGCGGCTGGTCAGGTGATCGCTGCGAGAGCCTCTTCAACGAGGGTGACAAGCTCTACCTTCTCGACGTCTCGGACGGTTTGTCAAAATCGGCTTCATCTGTGTTGGTTGCTTCTTCGCCGGGGTTAAAAGCCCTCACAATGGTCTTCCGCATATAGCTTAACAAGACGTACCTACACGCAACGTACCTAGCTTCTGCGTGAAATGGACGCACTTGAAATGCTCTAAAAGTATGAGAGGCTCAGTGATGATGAGTAATGACCAGAAGCGGCGAGCGCAGAGACGGCCGCTGGCCGGCCAATGGGTGTCCCAGCCAACGATTGGTATTTACGTTTTCTAATCCGGAAATGGCGAACGTATCGTATGCGGTATGGCTGTACCTAATAGACGGAGAAAAAGAGGCGACGCGCGAGACTTTCACCTGCAGCGCGGCGCGGCGCGTCCAGTGCAGCGAGGCAGCGCGCGCGCACCGCACGTCCCTCGCGCAGTCCGATGAGCGCGCAGGGCTCACGCAGCATGAGCGAGGAGCGGCCACCCGACTTCCCCACCGTCTCCAGCCTGCAGTCGGAGGACTCCACCGAACGGCTCATTTGTAAGACACCGCAGCAGAGCGCCGCCGCCGCTGAGAAGGCTCGCCCCGATGCGAGCGAAGGCGCGCAGGGTACCGCGGGGTCGGCCGCGCCGCAGCGGCTCGTCGTCGCGTTGGGGCTGGCGCAACTAGCCCTCGGGGTGCTTCTGGTGGGTGGCGGCGCCCTCGCCGTGGTGAAGGGCGCCGCACTTTCCAGGGTGGGCGCCGGTCTCTGGGCGGGCGGGCTGGCCGTGGTGGCCGGCGTGGTCGGCGTGCTCGCCGGCCTCAACGACTGCTACGCCATCGACGGACCCACCTCGGGGTAAATTTCTCTCTTCCTCTCTTCGTCTTTTAACAGAAGCAAGTCCCCAGTGGAAGATTAACAGCAAAAACGATATCTCAAGAACCAGTGAAATCTTATTCGTATAGGCTTTCTTTTAGTAGGCACAATTAGGTAAAATTAGAAAAGAAATATTGCGAGACTCATACCGAAGATACGCCTCAACATACGTTAAAGGGATATTCGCAAGACTGTGTCAAATGGATAAGGACTCGTGTTACGTATGCGTTGTTATTTCATTGAAAGAGGTTGCACATGAGCAATGACCCCGTCCGAAGAATGTGAACATCACCGCCACCGTGCATAGAGCGTGCGACGCGAGAGAGAGAGATGAACCCGTCGTGACTTCTGTCGCACACACTTGACTTAAAAGACTCTGGACACGTGGTTGTGCCATGAGCCTCGGCAGCCACTCCTCCCTCAGAGGATCGACACCCTCAAGACGTAAGCCCTCAGTCGTGGTCGTGTGTGTGATTACGCAACGCTGCTTATGCAACTGCGGCACGAACGAGTATTAATTTCTCTAAGGTGAATTTAATAATTTTTGAATGATTAGCTGATTACTCAATGAAATGGCGCACATGGCAAAGTTGTTCACAGAAGACCGATGAAGTTGAGAACGGCTTTGGGGTGCTCCTATTGTATTTGAAAGGAATCCACCCGTGGCAGAGCCGTGCTGAAGGATACGCTGACGCACTAATTGGGCCAGCTCGACCGAAGTGATACCACGGGCTCACAGAATACTTAGCGTGAAACGGTACTTGTACTGTGTTTCGCAAAGTGAGTGAAGATATCGGAGGCCCTTGAAAGTGCCGATTAAGCGGTGTAACGTGCCTGCAACACAAACAATGCGCGGACTGTGGCGCGCTTGTTCATGAGCGGCGGTATTCTCTTACCATATAGGAAACCCACCTGCTCCGTTGTCAGCTATAGAATAAAAAAACCGCACAATTTTGACACAGAGATTCCGGTGCAGTGGCATTCCGTGCTATCCGGGTGGCCAGCGGGATCGACCCTACATTTGACAAATTTAAAGGAGTGAAACGTTTCTATGTGAATTGAGTAAATTTGGTTATTGTGACACACTACACCGCGAGCGAAGAAAGCGGCGAGCGCGGGCAGCAGCAGTCGGGCGGCTTTCTCCGTGCTCTCCGTGCAACATACGACACATTGCCTACTACCAAGTAAACAAACAAACCTCGCCCCAATCGCGGCGGAGATTCGACTCATTCTCGAGTGGCAAGTTTTCCTTATAAGTGAAGATGTCGCCAACAATTAAAGTAAATAGAATATACTTCAAACGGCAGATATCGGTTTCACCGACAAAGTGTGCAGATTCTAATATGTCCTATTTCCTCAATGAATGTCGTTACTTCCATCTGTACACCTTAAACGCTCTTTACGCGGCTCGCAGTTCGTCGATGTCCGTTGGCTATTGCAAGAAGCGGCAAAGCCGCGTCGAGTGAACGAGCTAGCTGAACCCATTGCGTGTGCTCCAGCAGGGGGCTGCTGACGGCGTTCCTGGCGTTGTCGCTGCTCTGCCTGGCGAGCGGAAATAGCGCCGCCGCACTGGCCGCCGCCGGCCTGCGCAGGGACTACGCGCGCCACCCCCTGCCCCGAGACACCTTCCAAGTGAGTGGCCCATCATAGCCCGGGGCGCCATGCCATTTCGCTATTCCCTTTAAAGGCTTATGCCTTTGCCGTTGTTGCCTGACCTGCAATAGTGCATTTCAGTTGTCAATGAGACAAGTCGGCGCCACCAAAGGATGCCTCGTTGCGCTACCTCGCGGCGACACCTTCTCCGAGACGAGCAGCTGCTATTCCACTTTAAGGCAGTGCTTGGCTGCAAACAGTTTTCGATCTAGTCTTATTTGCACCATCACCACACGTCGAGCGCAACTACGAATGAGCAATGTTTACCAGGAGGAGGTGCAAGCGTGGTCCCCGGTGATGGCAAATATCGCACTGCTGCTGCTGGCGGCCGCGCACTGCGTGCTGTGCGTCGTCTCCGTTTGCCAGCTGTCACGGCGCGTGTGCTCGTGCCTCCGGCCGAGGCGGCCCTTCGACCACAACCAGTTCAGCCCGGACTACAAGGCCTCTTGTGTCTTCCACGTCGACGAAGTCAACAAGTCTCAGGACCCGCAGCGTCTACGGAGCCACGAGCTCTGCGAGGAGCTCGAGGCCAAGCTGCAGGGTGGCACCGCCAGCAGAAAGGTTTGCCAGGCCGCTTATCTCTTTCAACCCTGTTCGACGGGTAACGTTGCGCACGTGTTAATAACATAGAACGGTAGAGGCAGGAAGAGGCCGGCGCGCCGGGCAGCGCCAACAGCAAGGAGCAGCTGGTGAACCGTTGGCTGGGGCGGCAGGGCACCGCCGCGCGTCCGCGTCGCGGCGTGCGCAAGGCGAGGAAGCCGCCTCCAGGGCCCGTGCTGCTCGTTCCTGCGCACCCGGCTAGCACGGTCAGTGACACTTTTCTCCTACTTTGTTACAATGCGTCTATGTGATCGTCGCGGTCAGGTGCGTCCGTTTTCATTGCTTTGGTCACTTCCCTTGGGTACTGCTTTTACGGGCGGAGATCACTATCTGCATAAGTTGGCGTCTGTACTTCACCCTGAACACAATTCAGAATTCCCGGTTTCAGTATTTTCTGTTTTTCCGACCAAGCAGGCCGCAGCATGTGATATTTCTATAACATGTGGTTCCTCGAAGCGGCCAAGTACAGTCGCTTCCTAGACTAGGTGCAAACGCTACGGGACGCGTGCGCAGGCGCAGCGGCCGACGCGCTCGTTCCGCTCTCGTTGCGTCGGATCTCCGGCGCAAGTCACTGATCGCCCGTGCCGCGTTATTGGCATATTTGCTTCTGTTTTGTCGCGTCGATGGCTTTTGGCGAAAGTGTCTAACGGCCCTTAAAGCTCGTTTGCACGAGAGTTTAAAAAGCGTCGCGTTTAACTCGACGTTGGTGGTATTTTACCGTTCTCAATATTCGAGATCATACGAACGCTTAAAAATCATTCTGAAATCGTATCTTCTATGGTGTGAACGTATAGAATTAAATCATGAATTGAAGAGCACAATTTTAGGCATAATCTATCCGTGTAGCAAGAAGGCAGTTCCGTTAGCATATTTAGTTTGTATTGCTTTACCTTGCTTACCTCTTACACTCTCTTCCACCTGCACTCAGATAAAAAAGATTTTTTTTATGGTCTAGCGGACAACAGAGCAGGTGGGTGTGTGGTGGATCTCTTGTGTGGTAAGAGAACACCACCGCCCATAAACAACCGCGCCACTTCTGCGCATTAGTTGTGTTTTCGGCTTTTTACGCCACTTAAGCGGCATTTTTAAAGGCGTCCGATATCCTCACTCACTCTGCGAAACACATTACAAGTACCGTTTCACCCTGAGTATTCTGTGAGCCCGTGGTATCACTTCGGACAAGCCGGCCTAATTAGTGCGTCAGCATGGCTCTCCCACGAGTGAAATTGTTTCACCAGTTAAGATCATTTGTTTTTCCTATTGATCACACACACTGCTTTCGGAGTGCACACCGCACTGGACGGACCACGTGTCCAACAAGCCTTGCCCCGGCTCCGTGGCCGTCCAGTGTGGCGCGCCGTGGAATGTGGACACTCGTAGCTTTCTAACATTAGCATTCCGTCGCAGTCCAACTCTCGCCCATCATTGGCACACATTCCTTACATTTGCCGAAAACAATGGCTTTTTACTTTTTCTGACCGTGATCTTCTCCGCTTCATGAGTGAGTTTACGCCGATTTTATTTATTTCGACCATTGTTGGGCCCGACGAGCACCGCGCTCGCAGATCCCTGCGCCAAACTGCACTCCCACCTGCCTGTCCTATCTTTTTACCAAAACAACTCGAGGTTCATTCAATGACTCGTGCGCTGGCTTGACGTAACGATGCCCGCCCTTTATCGGCCACCCGCTGACAACAGACAATCCAATCGGTCACAGCGCCGCGACCGCTTGCGCAACTCAACTTGATAAGGTTTGCTCAAAACAAAATACTACGTAGTATATTTTATTGTAAATTTGACCTCGTCAGCTCACTTTCTTTCATGCTACATGTACAAAGTTGCGGAGCCACGAAGAGCGGGCAACGACATCTGCACGAGCGAATCAATGAGGTATGGCTTGGCTTGTGTCACCTCGCAAAAGCTGGCTTTCGATCCGGATTAGTTTCCGTTATTGAATGAATCGAATATTTGTCTTGCCTTGCAATGCTGCTAGGGCTTGCAGGCGTGTTGAAGAGGTATTGGCGAGTCGGGCTCTGGCTCGGCTCGAAGCGTTTGCAGAAGCGCAGGCTGACGTTTCCACCCGAGAGGTCGCAATGGTGGCGCTCCACTTAGCACGGCGTAGCTCACGCATCGCTATAGACACAGTTATAGTAGCGGGCAAGGCGAAAGCGGCCTTACGCCGAGAGCAGCATGTTGCACAATCGGTGCGCCGGACTCCATTCTAATTAAAATATAATCGCACGCGGAAAATATACTTTCTTGTGAACAAACTCGTAAATTGTAATTTAGTAGCATTAGAACGGCAACGCTACGGCGCTTCAGTTGAGTGGCTGAGCGGGGCGGGCTGCTGCCTACTCAAGAGCCTCCAAGCGACGATGCTCATCATGTGGGAATCCCCAGAGAGATTCTCCACGTGGCAAGATCGCTCAGGC
Organism: Delias oraia; assembly: GCA_018230265.1. Classification (NCBI taxonomy): domain Eukaryota; kingdom Metazoa; phylum Arthropoda; class Insecta; order Lepidoptera; family Pieridae; genus Delias; species Delias oraia. Next base: position 28,475 of record DWCF01000920.1, read on the forward strand.
CGCGGGCCTGTGCTATAGCAGACCTCCGCAGCAGTACCTCCGAGCAGGCCTAGCGGCGAGCTTCCAACTATGGTCGCGTTTTCTCCTCGAGGCGGATGAGAAATTCGCGGCCTTCTTGTGAATGTTTCTTTCAATCTCCTCACATAGCTAATTTGAATATTGCATACAAATATTCGATTAATTCCTAAAATGTAATAACAACGTCAAATGAAACCAACCTAAGGATGACAAAAACCTACCTACATGTGTCCATAATTAACATTCCCAAACGGTTAGGCGCAGCTGATCCCGATTCTCTGCTCCGAAAATGATATCAATGTGGTGTTAGCGCTTGTCTGCTTATCTGTCGTTACCCCTGCTACTCCTGCTGCGTAAGTCTCAGTGCAACATGTGACGTAACAGATCGCTAACACAATACACCAGCGTGAATTAGGACTTGTACCTATCGACTGTATTTTGTTGATTTTGCGGCTTAAGCGAGGTTAACGCCGATCAAAAAACCATGGCGACGATATCTTATTTAAAAATACGTGACTATAATTCTCTCTACCACCCGATTGATAGAACTCTGCAGAATCGAATGCACAGTGGCGCAAGGCAGGCCGATGATCAGCACCATGAGCACAACTCGACTTCAACCAATCTCTCTTCATCGAAGCCCTCCTGCCTAGTGCGCATGAGAAACACTGGCTACGGTGACACGGCAAGCTTCGTTAGACATTGTATATTATCAATGCCTGTTAACCTCGTAAAAATCCATGTCACATTTATGTCTTTTTATCAAAATTTGAATAACAAGATGAGAGATCTTATTAGAAAAGTTTAGAATTTACATCAGATAATTAAATATTGATGTATTTATCTGGATTTACCAACGAAGGCTCACGAAGAGCGGCAAAATCAGTACGTATTATTAGTGGGCGCGGGGAGGCTAGAATAGTGGCTATCGACTCCTCAGAAAGTGGACGTGGGCTAGGCCATCTCCCCAGGGGACTTGTTGTAACCTTGACACCTTGCGAGGCTTATGCACAAAGTAGGTGACGGCGTAGGCTCGGGTATGGCGCAGAATGGCGGGCGACGCTTTCCGTTTCATCGAGCGAGAGTGACCTGACCACCTGCGCCGCTCCCTTCCGCGTTGAGGCCGCTGCACTGGGAAAGCGCAAACTGGTCGCAGTGATCGCTTTCAATCAATCACGAGGTTCTTTGGCTGTTCGATCAAAAGTACAATTACAGTGTGTGCTTATGAGGTGTACCGCTTTCAAAGCGCTGCCACAAGCCAAGTCACGCACCGCACAAGAGTCCGAAGAGTACGAACTCATGGAGGCACTGTTATATTATAATGAGCTGATTGGAACAGCGCTTGCTTCACTTCGAACAAAGTCTCCAGCAAGATTTTGCTCTTGCGCTGTGAAGAGATGGAACTCTTTAAAAATATCTGATTTTAGCAAAGCCTATAAGAAAATGGGTGTTTTCGCATTTTATTTATCTGTCCGTCGACCGATTTTGGTCCTTTCTATTATTTCCAAAAAACAATTTTCCCTAAGTCGTAACCTGCATAGAATCTCTTGGTTATTTCTCGAGCAAGTAAACTCAATTGCTAGGTTACTAAAATGTGCATTCATGACGTTAACTATGACTTAATAGTGGCACGCAGCTAAAAAGCCGCGTATGGCAAGGCAATCGTGTCTCACGCACATCCGCTGGGACGCTATAAGATGTTCTACTTTAGAAACGAGGGTCGAATTCGGAATGGGAACTCGGCTGCAATGAACTCCATCTTAGTGCATCCATCGGAGCGTAATTGTATAGAGTAGGTACGTTGAGAGGTACGTCTCGATGCGCAAGCAAGCCTGTGAGTGACCTTCTCTTGAGAAAACGTGAGCGCTTGTGTGCACTACGTCTGTATTGCGTCCCCGTCCCACGGCCTTACGTAGGTACGGTGTGCAGACATTTGCCGGTCGGTTATTTCTGCTGTTTTGTGACCAAAATATGATCCTTATATTTTGATTTCATTTAATGTAGGTTCCTGTGGGACAGATTTTAGATAGGTACCTTATACCTATATTACCACAGATAACCAGAAAGCTATATCACATGTCGGCCAACGCCTAAGTATAGCGCTCTTCGCTATGCATTCCACATCCCAATGATTTTGTTGAGTTTTTCTATTAGTAGATTTTTATTGAAATATCGTGCTGTTACTTCTAATTTTATTAAACATATTTCTATTCATAATGTATAGTGAAACAGGTAAAACTTGTTAAAATTGCACTTAAAGTCAACGGTTCACAAATCAACACTCGCCGCTGGTGGTGAATGCGAACAGTCGGACATGCACTCAATATTTTTCCCACATCATTCATATCTTTATGTAACTTGCATGTATGAAAATAGAGTTAGTATATCTTTAGCAGCAGCCAGTACCGGCTCTGGCAAGGGCCCGCGGCCCCTTCACCTGCCATTAGGCCGCACGAGGCCTCCCACAAGCCACGCGACCGTACAAAACCTTTCCACTCGTGTGCTGGATATACTCGCGAATTGGCAAAGATGAAATGCAATTGATTATTGTTATATCACATTGCAAAACTAGGAAATGGATTACAGCAATTCCACATCCTTATATAATTCAAATTAAAGTAAGCGCCCGAGACTAATTATCAATTATAATATAATCTTATACAAACACAATTGAATAAATTGTAGCAAGCTCTAACTTATTGCGGCTTTTAATACGATATGATAGAGGGATATAAAAGTACCTACCTACTGCTAAAATCTCGTCTAGATACCTACCTATATCTATATTTTTATAAATCAGTGCTATTTTATATATTATTTATATGTTCTATAAAAAATTGTTTGCCAAAGTTCGTCACCGCTTCGTCTTAACAAAATATAACAGTAATCAGGCATTGCACCATACTCACAAAGCATTGAGACCTGAGCGCAACCTCCTACCAGAAACATGCCACTCGTCGCGAGCAAAAACAGTGTTTTATTTATTTGCCAAAGCAATCGCGGCCAGTCAAAGCCTTCTGCCACAGCCGCTTTCGCTGCAAATACTTTCTTTATGATGACACGAACTCATTCAAGGTGTTTTTTTATTCTACAGCGGATAACGGAGCAGGTGGGTCTCCTATATGGTAGGAAAACACAGCCGCCCATGAACATTCATGTCCGCGTCACATTCCACAATTGCTTATGTTGCTGTCTTTTTTTACGTAGCTAAAGCGGCACTTTTAAGGGCATCCGATATAATCACTCACTCTGTGAAACACAGTACAAGTACAATTTCAATGCAACTGATGTTATTTTAAGTGTTGCTCCTGGATTTACACAGACAACTCCAGCCTCTACCGGTACGTTTATGGTCTATCAGTCGTTTCAGCCTGTCTCCATTGAAACCACCGAATCTTGGCAACCATTAATCATTTCATGTGATATTTAACTCTAATCAAGAAATATAAACTCTTTATACAAAATGGCATATTTTTTGCAATCCCTATATAAAGTTCGAGGCTCTTTCCTCGTTTTATTAGGTAAAATCGAATATCTCTTTCACCGATACAGATTGTAAAAGCGTTGTTGTTGTATAAAGAGTATGTGGGATTTGGCAATCGCGAAACGTGTACCGGAATTTACCATTATTTTATTTGACATGTCCCGTATTATTACGATAAATACATTTCGGGCTTCGGTGCTCTGCACCGACTTGCGCACGCTTGACCTTTGCGTCCGCGTGTCTTGAGATTGGCCAACATTTGGGCCACCTTTGAAGTTTGCGGCAAGCTCGCCGCGCCGTTTCTTAACAAGAGTTAATATTGAAACATTTAAGTGTCGAATGAAATAAAAATCTATTTGGATGCTCACGAGTCATAACGAAGCTAATTGCGGCGGTCTTTCAATAGCATATTATGTGCGCAAGTCGGTTGGGAAAAAGAAACAAGCCACCGCAACATCGTCCACCTCCCTCCTTTTCACTGCTTTCATTCGCCTCACTTCTTTCGGCGGCTCACTCGTCTGTTCGGCCAGGGGCTAAAAAGGTATCCAAATTGTACTTTGTTACAAAAACGTATAATATTATTACATTTAGTAACATTGTCGTCATGTCAATGCTTAAATAAAATTGCTTCGTCCATCAAAGAGTATAAATAACTAAGTTTGATATTGGAAAGAAAATAAAATACCCCCAAATACCTGTATTACGACGAATGGAGCCAAAATGAAATGACAATTCGATACAGATCAGTCGAACTGATACCGTTCTGTCTTTTATTTGTGCGCCTCGCAGCAAGCCTCGCTACTGTTGGGAGGAATGGACACAATTTAGTAGTAGGAGTAAAAGAAAAACATTCCTACCTTTCCTGGTGAAAGGTGGGGTACTGAAAAAATACCCTAATTGTTGGCGCTAATCGGCCAGTCTGTCACAACATGGATCCACAGAATTGCAGCGTGAAAAATTACTTGTACCATGTTTTTCTGGCCGAATAATGTTAGCGGTGATCCAACAAGTTCTACCAATATACAATAATGTCAAAGTTAGCCCCATTAGTCTTTAGAAATAAAAAGTACAAAGGATACGAGAATTGCAGTGATTTATGCTCTGGCACATTCGGCTGCGTGTCGTTGCGCAAGACGTCGACTCGCGGTCGCCGACATTCGCCACAGCACCTGCTTCGCCCGCCGCCACAACAATCGAATGCTATACCTACACGTTCTTTTGAGATATCTCTTATTCTTTTTATCGTTTTGCAATTCAACCAAACCTAACAATGACATTTTAATAGTCGATAAAATGCACCATTGTTGAACTTTCACCTTCAATGAGCAGTCGTTTGAGGTATTGCTTTTACTTCGACGAGTATTAATTTACGTTAGAGAGCCATTTTACAAAATCTCATAACTAGTTTCCTTAAGTTAACCCTGGAGCCAACCCCACTGCAAAGAGGCGCACCAGAGTACCTCTGCGTCGAAGTTTCTCCGCCGCACCAGCGCACCGTCATGCACTGGGAGATGGGCCGAGCCGTATTCGTTCACCTCTTAGCTCATAACTCGCGAAGAAAGTGAGCGGGAAATCTCTTACGTTATTTAAACACACTTAAAAATGCATGTTTAGACAATCAAATCCGGATGTTTTCCTCTCGTGCGAACACGTTATTATTTCATTTACTTTGGACAGACATGCATCGATGTGATGCAAGTTATGAAGACTTGTCGGTAACCATCATGCCGACTGTTTTATCACTTGCAATTGCAACTTAGACATTTCAATATAATACGTTTTCGAAACCGTGTGGATTGCTAGATTCTCGTTGATACGAAAGCCAGTCACGTCCGGGCATCGAACCGTCGCCAACGGCCTTCTGCCGACCGATCGCTCTGCCAAGTAGGCTGCGTAGCATCTTCTTGCGTGATCAAACACCCAAAATGAACTAGAGCACGTGCTACGTGCTAGTGTACTCTTTACGTGGACGCTAACATTAAGCGCGATATCAAAACTCAACAGATTTGCCGGATTTTTTAAAAATATTTTTCACTATTATGTTAGGATCTAACATTAATTTAATAATATGTCAGTGGTGTTTGTGTCGACTGTATATTTTACTATGAATAGCAATAAATTTCCCGTTTTAATTAAAAATTATCGAAACCCGACCAAACTCTTTGGCTTTATGTTCTTCGCAAGGCGTGTTTTGCTGTGCGAACGCTTTCCCTTGACCCGCCTAACCCTATGGTGACACAGAGCACAAGAGAGGCGCTAATTTATGCCTTCTCGTCTGTGCTTTCAAATTGCCGTCCATTAGATGCACGCGCGCATCGCTGTGACATCACATTTTTGCTAACCATCGCTAGACTGAGTGTAGCCGCTCGTGAAAGTACAACGCATTTCGTCAGGCGTCCGTTCCAGCCTCACACTATTTCCCTCGTGTTTGCCACTTCGGTTGCACAGAGGCCTATAGAATGCTAAACTTGTGCTCGCGAATCTTGCAAGCTGCCCTCTTCTAAAGCATGCGATTTTTCGGGACGTCCGTATGCACGTTGCGAAACGAAGCGGTGCCGTGATTTATAGCCAAAGACCGTCCTTTCCACTGCTCCACTTTGTTGGCCGCGTATGTGAGGGTTTTATTGAGCGACGTCGAAACCGTTCGATAGCAAAGGTCGCGCCAGGCGCGGGCGAGTCGACAGGTTTGGCTCCAAGTACCGAAGCGGCACAAGGCCTGCGCCCATTCAACGCACCTATGCAACAGATGCCTTCGATATCTCGCGGTGGGGAGCCGGCGTGCCTACTTCATTGATTGGAATTCTTCAACAATACCCACACTGTCAGTTTTCTGTATATATAGATAATTCAGTACGTACTTAGAAAATACACGTCGAAATAATAACTTCCCTCTCCGATTTTTGAGCTTCATTAACTTTGTTTCAACCATTAAAATATTAGGTATATATCTTAGGTATATATCCAACATTTAATATTCCGTTATTATCCAACACAATTAATGTTATGATTCAAAGAAGCGATAGAAAACAAGTGTCTGTTTCCTGCAACAAGCCATAAGAGCAGGCAATTGGACAGCTTCAAGCAAGCCGCAGAAGCTGGGAGGTTAACCGCATTCCGCCGACCTGTCGTCGTCTCGCAGGTGGCTGCGGCGTAAATCTGCATAGCCTTGGCATACCGCGCGGTGTGGCCGCAGCTTAGAAAGCATGACAAGGTGTTGCCGAGCCGTCGATCGTCGGCTGCACACATTTAGGTGCATTCAGAACCGTTCTTAATACGCGTGATGACGATGTCGGCAGCGAGTGTCGTGGTGCACGGCGAGTGGTGGGTTGGCACCGCGGAAACGACGGGCGCAATCGCGAGCGTGACTTGCCGCGCCGACTCGCCTTCATTGTGCATTCCATTTGCCACATTGCTTTAACTATCCTAATAATATTATAAACGCGAAAATTTGTACGTATGGATGGATTACGCAAAAACTACTTAATGGCTTTTAATGAAACTTTACAATGATATAACTTAGGTATTCATTAAAATAACACAATAAAGGCTAATTATATAACGATATTGCATAAAGAGAGAGAAATGTCACATAAGTCGGAAAAATCATCTCATTTATATTTTATATTTACAACATTCTGGCGTGCGCTGCAAATACCGTAAGAGTTTGGTACACCAATAAATGGAAATATGATGGAATTGTTCCTCTAAAATGGTTTTATAAATAGATCTCGGATAGCATTGATATATACTTTATATATAAGCAATAAAAGCTAAAAAAGTAAATTTATTGTACAAAAAATTGTTGAATGTTTCGGTATGGACGTAGCTGACATCCTGGATTAACACTTAAGTTTGATCCTTGTCTGCTGTATCTACTCGCCAATGAATTGTACGCGGGGAACGGTCTATTCTTTGTTCTCTTTATTATACTAAATATATAAAAGAAGGAACTCGTTTCAAGGAGATTGTATATTTTAAATACCTTCCAAGCGAAGAACAAGAAGACTCTTTAGAATCTAAATGAATTTATATCTTTTATTGAGAATAAGCGTTCTTAAGCTATAATGAATTTTGATAAGTTTCCGTTCCGTTTCAGCTGGGGCGCATGCCCGTGAGCGTCGTGGTCCCGCCGCGGCGATACGCCACATTGCCCTTGCCGCCGCCGACCTACGGCCCGCCCGCCCAGCTCTACTATCCCGTCCCCGATACGGTAAGAGGCCATATTATGAATAGTGTAGGCAGTGGCGCGTGTTTGCGTGGCAAGTTGAACCGTTCGCTAATGAGCTGGCCTGCAGCGCGCTCGGCGGCGGCGTTCCCCGCGGGCGGCGCGGCACGAGCGGCGCAGGCGGGCCGCCCGCGAGCGCGACTCGCTAACGCGCTCGCTTGAGCGCATCCACCGCAAGCGAAGGCCCGAGCGAGAGCGGGAGCGAGAGAGGCCCTCCGACGCGGAGGATGTCGTTTATATAATAAGTTACCTATGTTCAATTTAAACTAGTTTCTTTTGTTTTGACATAAACATT
>DWCF01000921.1:0-36489 GCA_018230265.1 Delias oraia
GCGGGCAACCGCTGGATCCAGATCGCTCAAGATCGCAACAGGTGGGCGTCTTTGGGGGAGGCCTATGTCCAGCAGTGTACTTGAATAGGCTGATGATGATGAATGTGTCACTAATCCGATTATGTATATATAAAAAAACAATTTACCGACTCTATGAATAATTGCTAATAACCGGTATTGGCTGTAACATTTACGGGACAATTGCTCTTAATATTAAGGCTAATGCAGTCTAATAGAATCATGGAACATCCGCGAAAGAAAATTTTCTTTTTCAAACAGCTGAACCGATTTCATCGAAGATTTCCACTTTTGTTTGAAACCAATTTGCCATAATCCACTGCCTTATATTTATAAGTATTTTCTTTAGGTTAAATCAATGGAGATAAGTATACCCATACCTATATGATTAAAATAAACATTCTTGATTGATTTTTTTTATATGATATAGCTGACTATGGAACAGGTAGTTCTCCTATGTGGTACGAGAACGCCACAGTCCACGCGTTGGTTGTGTTGCCAGCTTTTTACGCCGCTTAAGCAGCATTTTTAAGAGCCGTCGATATCCTCACTCACTCAGCGAAACATAGTAGAAGTACCGTTTCAAGTAAAACTACCATTTCACACCGAGTATTCCGAGAGCCCGTGGTATCACTTCGGATTTGCTTCAACATGGCTCTCCCACGGATATAAGATCGTAGAATTGATCCATGGAATTTTCACTTAACGAAATATTATTTTTGCAATCACGTTGGTACGATTTTGACTAATATTAAAAATTTTATACGTAAGTATATCTGGTTAAATATCATCATCATCATCATTTCAGCTATAGGACGTCTACTGCTGGATATAGCTATGCCTTCCCTTCGGATTTCCATGCATACCCGTTAGTAATTGTGTATTGAAATGAAACCTTTTAACTATTCACAATAACATATTTAGTGTTTTCACAACTTTCTTTTAGGAATAAACGAATGGACGACGTTAATCGGGAATTGTGATCCGCAATGATCGGTGACTGATGTAATTAATCGCTCAGTCAATTATGTAATATTATGCACGCGACACTGCGTTATTACCTCATTTTACGGTTATTAATGTTTGGATTGTAAATGAACAGACGAATAGCACCACCGTTTTTATGTTAATTTTCAAAAACATACATTTTTATCTCGATCTATGATCTTTATAATAATATAAACTGTATATATTTGTATGTTATGGCTTACCTCACTACTACTACGTATTGCGCCAATTATTTTTAAATCTGTTCTTGAGAAAAAATCACATTCTTTAAAAGTGCTCCTTTTTTAATTATTATTAATTAATATGTGTATCTGTCTTAAAAGAGTCATGATGAAAAATCTTTTGATACAATAATTGAACAAAATTGTCCGTAGTACCGTCACGAGTTGACAGAATACAAAAGCATGAATTAGTCCTTAACTGAGGGAGTAAGGATGTCAGACTTCAATCGTGGGAGAGCCCTGTTGACGCACTAGTTGGGCCGGCTCCTCCGAAGTGCCACAACGGGCTCAAAGAACACTCAGCGTGAAACGGTACTGGTACTATGCTTCGCAGAGTGAGTGAGAATATCGGAGGTCGTGAAAAGTGCCACTTAAACGGCGTAAAAAGCCAACGACATAAGCAATGGACTGTGGCGCGGTTGTTCATGGGCTGCGGTGTCCTCGTACCGTATAGGAGACCCACCTGCTCCGTCGTACGCCCCATTTAGTGCGCTCGCATAGGCTTCAGCATAGCTCTCCCACGAGTGAACATGGGGCATTATTTGTGGCATCATCGCAATGAAAATATGTAAGTATCATGAAATGCTCTCATCATGAGATGCAATTAAGGTCACAACATATGACCTTTTGACACGGTAATCATTACTTTCTCTGAAATAAAACATCTAACATACTTATCTCTTCGTTGAGAGAATACGTGACGAACACACTTAATAATATATACATACAAAAATGTTAGTGTATAATCTAATAATGAAAATGTATCTTAAGAAACAGAGGTTTGATAAATGAATTTAAATGTTTTACATACTTTTTCATCTTCAAAATTCAGAAATTTTCTAATAGTTATGAAATATTATAATCTTTTTTACTTCCTGGGAGGTTTGTTATTGGGTTTATTATTGAATTAATTTGTCATTAATGTTAATAAGAACCTTTTTAATTTTCATTTAATTTTAAAGTGCTAAAATTACTACAAATAACAATGTTTTAACTGGTTTTTGAAAGCAGCGGTAAATAATAAATATATATTGTACCATTCAAAATTGGAATTATGCTTGAGCGATCGAAGCTATATGATTAAAGTATCCGTAACTAAATGGAGCTAGTAAAAGAAAGCCATTAAAGAGAACATTTTCTCACTTACAGATCAAACATAATTGCAATATCTCGTAGATTGACACATCTAGAATTATTCACGCTTATGAAATCTCCTATTCTTGAAAATATCTTATGCATATATAATTTAACGATAGTTTATGGAGATTATGTTTGTATGTCTGTTTGTGATAAGGCCATTTGATAACTAAATTGACCTATTTTATTATATTTATTTGTTTGTAAACAGATATGAATACATATTGGTTTAGCTAACCTTCTGCTTGTGAAATTAAACTTCATACGCAATTATAAATTTGGCAATACAATCGCTGTAATTTCCTTATAATATATTAAAACAATTGAAAAAAATGTCTTCACTTTTGACAAATTAGCCTTTAGTGTGACATCTCATACATCATCAAAAGTGAAAGAAAGTCGTCACAATAAGAGTAATTTATAACCTACTTAGTTTAAAAAAAGCGTTAACGAAACAACGCCCATATCCTATTTGATTCTGGTAAATTCATCTGATATTTGTAGAAAGTAATTACTTTTCTATGGAAATGTATTGTACGTAGGTCAATTATCTTTATAGCTGTAATTACTCTGTGACCGACGTTTTCTTTTTTATGGGCTCGCGTAGACCGCGTAGCGCTGTAGCGACAACGCTACGCTCTACCTTTATTTATAAGTAAAAGTTCATCAGTGATTAATAGTTATCCTATCTCCTACAGAATCCAGTGTAATCTTTAAAGAATCTTTTTTAAGTTTAATTTTTTTATGTATTTTAAATGATATCTGAGACGAGTTGCATATAAACAGACAAATTATAATTTTCACCAACAATGTACATTTTGAACTTGAGAAAATCATTCATCAAGATCTGATAGAAAAGTACTTCACAAACATTTTGTAATTTCTTTTTACTAATATTTTATTTAGTTTTTGATAATTACATAATAGAAATAATTACATTATTCTTTGCAAATACAGGCCTCTCGAATACATATTTGATTTATGATATATTATATATATGATATATCAACCCGCCTGCCAAGCGTGGTGGTTAAGGCAAAACATCCTTCTTTTGTGGGAGGCCTATGTCCAGCACTGGACTTGATAGGCTTGATGATGATGATGAATGCTAATATCGCAATGCACCAGCAATATAAATGATTTCTTATGATATTTACCCACTTTTGCAGGCTATGCTTGTAATGTAAGTAATGATTATCTAAATCCGGGAGATTTAAGGGAAATTACATATTACATTATATTTTACAATAAATAAACATACGGAAAAAATAAAAATAAAACAAGTCTTTAATTATTTTCAATAATTCTTAAAATATGACAGATATTTGAGTTACATAATAGGTCTTTTGGATTCTATACAAAATTTGATTACGGGTTACGCAATAACCCGTAATAACTACTTTGTAAAACAAAAATATAAAATTATTGATTAATTTTATTTATGTAAATCAATATAAAATACAATTCTTACATATCACACTCCTAAAACCCTAAATAAATAAAATAATAAAAACTAATTTTACGTGAAAACTACTTCCTTTTTGTCAAATTAATTAGAGTAGACAGGAAAAGCGTTAATAACAATAAATAATATTTTTAACTTGTTTGATTCCGCGACGTTTGCATGCGACGTCAAAGGCACGAGGAAGCTATGAACTATGGATATGTTATATCAATTTAATATTAATATTTCTACTAAAAAATACATACATATAAATACAAGGGTGTTCATTGGCGGTGGACCGGTTACCTTAGCTGCTCGTTTACCACCGTTCATATAAAAAAAGTCTAAACAACTTACTTGCCAAAGATAAAAAAGTATTGTTAAAATTGAAATCAGCGGTTCATACAATAACAATTAGTTACAAACTTAAATATTCGCTATTTAACTAAAAACATATATGTTAATATTTAAAAATATATATGTAAAGTCTAAAAATCTAAAGGCCTATGTCCAGCAATGGACTCGACAAGCTGATGATGATGATGATGATATGTAAAGTAGTTCAAAACTATATCATTTTGATAATAGTTGGTAATAAATACCTGAAAAGTAAGGATAATGATAAGGTCTTTTATATACGACAAGAAAAATAAATGTTTTCTATTTTCACTTTAAAACAAATTGCTATCTTGTTATTATAACGAGTTTCATCTGCCGCTGTCTCAAGTTCGTATGTACCTTATCCATTTCTAGTCGTCTGACATAAAGTTAACCTTAAGACAAGCACAATTTTCCATTTCGCTACACACCCACACAGGTGCAACACAAAATGGTGCTTTCACATCGACCGTACACAACCAACAATCTATACGCTCACTGCTAGCTCCTCATAGAAAATGTTCAGATCCATCCAATGTGAATACACCTGTCGACAGTACCCCCGATCACAGGCACAATTCTTTTTGTATGGTACATAGACTATAAATACGCGGTGGAGTCATTTGTGGGTACAGTCTTTTTTATCGCATCAAGCGACGAGGTTCAAGGGTCAAAATGTTTGGAAAAGTGTTTGCGTTTACCTTATTATTAGCGTTGGTGACGGCGGAAGACTTCGGGATGAAATACATAATGCGAGTGTATGAGGATTGCCAAAATACGGAAATCGTACCGTGTCTCAAGCGAAAGGCGATTTTGTTCTTTGATCGGGCAGCAATGATAGACTCCATACCCTTGGTGGACGGGATAGAGGTTGTCAAGGCTTCGGATGTGGAGCCGGCCGCTCAGAACGAGGTATTGCCGAGAAGTTTAGGAAGCAAGGATGAAACGCTGACACAGATGCTATGGGATAGAGTTGCGGCCTTTGCCAATTCGAGATCTATTCAATTGTCGCTGCCAAAGGTCACGGGCGAAGAACTTAATAAGGGCGTAGAAGAAGGTAAGAATCATTATTAAAACCCATACAAATCCTAATTCACATAAAGTATTCCTTTTAGCCATACAATTATTAACTAATTATTTTCGACTTTAACTCTTATCTATTACAGAACAAAATAATTTTAACCAACCACTCAACTGTTTATTACACTTGACCCATATTTTATACACGACGTACTCAAACATAATTTGTTTACATCAGCTAGCTGCATCGAACGATTGCATTCTGGTAATTGGTATTGGCCGCTTACTGTCTTAATTTAATTTATGGTTTGTATGAAAAAATTATCGTAATATTTTTCTCGTAATTTTAAATCTTCAATAATATTACAAAGAAATACCGAATTAATTATGTCGTTCTCGAGATACTATACGAACATACAACATACGCTTAGCCTTTCTAAAAAGGATTTCATTGAACAGGTATTCGATCATAAATTCAAGTAAAAGCGTAATTCCTAAGACCATGTGCCATCAGATAAATGAAACAAGGTACATTCATCACGACATTCACCTGCAAATTATATCTAAGATAAAGCTGGTTCTGGAGAAAGCAATGAATTCAGGACGTGGTTAAGGGGCAAACGTTTCTATGCATTGAGGAATTATATACTTTAATGGTGACAGAATACAATTCAAATTGTCAATTGCCATGCTTGGAAAATATAGACAATATCAAAAGTTGTCGATTGCAATGCTAATATATGAACATATAAATTATAGCTAAAATTACAATGAAATAATCCACCTAATATCAATCTATTTAAGGCTTTATGGACATAGTTGCTAGTTCTATAGAGCCTGTATATATATTTTCGCAAAAAAATGGAGTAAATGGTACTTTTACAAATAATTTTGACCACTTCATAGTTAAAGATAACCTATCTTATACTTAAATTTAACAAATTTATACATTTGAAACTACAGACATAATCGAAAAGATTTAGCTTTTTATTCAACAGATATATAGTCCTGTTAATCTCTTTCATCAGTTGAATCTCTTCTATCTTTTCATCATCTTAAGCCTTAATAAAGCTATAACAATTAAAAGGCATCGCAAGAGAAAGCCAACATCTTGTTACATGTTAAGAACTCATATCAGCTCGTAATTGTTGTTCTTGATCTCATTGCGCATTCATTAATTACCACTTTGTGCTTTATGGCAGTAATTTTTAAACAAATTAGTTATATTCTAGTGTGAAGAGAAGGTTTTTCGTGACTGATATTTTTTTAACGTCACCGTTGATAGAGATCTCAATTATTTAAAACATAGTATTATTGTAATGTTAATTAATCTGATACTACAATATTTAAATGGTAACTATTTGAAGAAATTAATTTTATTATTAGATATACATTAACTATATAGAAAAACTTCTAATCTTGTGGAATTAAAATTTGTAGCTCACAATCTTTCAGAATTAAAACTGTAAAACTGTTACAGAATAAGTACTTAGTAATTAAAAAAAATTATACCACAAGGTTTGAGTTAATTATAAGTTATTTTTTATTATTTATACAAAAAAACATATTAAATAAATTAAAATATATCAATGGCCTTATTAAACTTCGCACGAAATTGCAAAATTGTCAAACAACTCTGCCAGTCATCACAATTTCAGAGCTTAAATTATAATAATAGGTGAGCATAGACTTTCTAACGGAAGACACGACATTCGGAACATTTTAAACATGTTTTTGGAATCAAATCTACCTTAAGTAAATCTTAATTGTAATACGTCTAAAGGCCATGAGTAATGTTTATAATGATTTAATTACATACTGACTGAGCTTCTTGACTTTTTTGAAGGTATAGCGAACAGGTCTCCTTTATGTTAAAAGAACACCACCGCCCATGGACAACCGCGCCACATTCTGCGAAATGGTTGTGTTGCTAGCTTGTTACGCCACTTAAGTGGCATTTTGAAGGGCCTCCGATATCCTCACTCACTGCGAAACACAGTACTAGTATCGTTTTACTCTGAGTATAGTGTGAGCCCGTGATATCACTTCGGACGAGCCGGCCAAATTAGTGCCTTCGTATATGCTTCAGCATGGCTCTCCCACAAAAGAATACTGACTGAATCTTGACTGTTCTCCGAATTGAACATACCGTCACCAATAAACAAAGATTAAAGTGTTCATATAGATTTTTGATACTGTGTCTTAGGAGATATTTGTATATTATTAGGAGATATATTCTTATATATATGACATAGTTTAAAAATATTTAATCATTAATCTTGCAGCTGGTATATTTCCTACAAATAAATGATGTATTATAATGTTTACGGAACCGGAAATGCGTCGCATGTGTTTAGAACATTAATAGCATATAGTACTTAGAATTAGCGCCTGACACGTGAAATTACATATAACGGTTGTAACGCCCAAACGATTTTCCAACTTTTCTTTTTCCATTTTGATCGTGTGTAATTATGGTACTACGATACTCGGGTCGCTGAGCACAATGATGGATTTGTTTTTGTCAAAACTTGAGTCTAAATGTTTCACTTTAAATGTGTAATTCACTTGTCAAAAGTGTCATATATTTTAATATTTATCTGAAGCATATTAGAATTATTTATTATTTAATATTTCTATTACGTAGTAAAATTTTGTTTCCATTTTAGTAGATGCATTAAAATTACTATTACAATTATCTTTAAAAATATTACAAATAAATAATTTAATTGCAACATTATTTTGTAAAATATACATATCAATTTTTATAGTATTGTATATCATAGTATGATTAATGAATGACATAATAAATGACGTTTCTCGATTCCAGGACGTGGTAAGATGAAGAAGATGATGGGGATGATGATGATGGGAGCTGCGATGAAGATGGCCGCGATGATACCAGTAGCAATAGCCGGTCTGTTCATTTTGGCGGGAAAAGCGCTCATCGTTTCAAAGGTAAAAAAATATTAATAACTTATTTCTGGTTTTATTAAAGTCTATTAGAAACATAAATAAATTTTAGAGATACTAGTATTATATCCATACATTTATTCTATTCTTAGACTTAAGAGACAGTTAAGGTTAAATTGCATAGCCCAATTTAAATTCCTAACTCCCAAAGTAAACTATGTCATATATTAGAATGCTTGCGATAAGGTAAGTTAACGATGTGTATAAATAGGCCACTTCCCACGATCTATAAACGCCACAGATTACATTTTCCACGTTTTCTCCCATAACAAAGACCGGAATGGTATGCAAAGAAATGCGTACGCATTCTTTAGGTCATTGTGTATAGACGCATTTCTGCCGACTTAGCTTATAACAATTGTAGGAAAATAATAATATCATAAAATTTTAATGACGCATAAGTGGCGTAAAAAGTCGGCAACACAACCAACGCGCGGACTGTGGGGCAATTGTCCATTGTTGGCGGTGTGCTCTTATCATATTGGAGACCCACCTTCTCCATTGTCGGCTATACTATAAAAAAAATATTATAATGCCAGAAACCTTTTGTACAATTGGGCCAATCAAACTAAAAGATCTTTAATTCATATAGGACCCGACTAAGCCATTTATATCTTATAAAATATAGTTAACAGAACATATTTATTTTAGAAGATCATTCAGGAAATTTTATTTTTAAATGTTTGATTGGATATTTTATATATTATGATTTACATTATATTAATTTATATATGGTACCAGATCTCATAATGGAAGTGTTTGATTTTTCAATAATATTTAATGATTTTACTATTAATATAGTACAATTAATATAGTACAGTATAAAATGGGAAAGACATGTGATGCATTTGAAATTAAAAGGAACTTTCAAGTCAAGCAAGTCAATAAATCACTAGATGAGTATATCACGGGCCTATTAGAAAACTGAATGATGATATTTAAAAGAAATGACGATTTTCTAATGATCTTCTTGCGCCAACAAATTGTACCCAATGAGATGGCACAGATTTCATATCTGGAACAATGATGTGAAACCTTTGATATTGCTACTTAATGATACTCATAATGAGAGGGCATTATCGCGTCTATCTGTCTGTCTATAGGACTATCAATGGGTACTCGGGATTTATGTAAAGTGTGTCGGTATATTCGGATTTTAAGAATTATATTTTTTAATGATATAACAGACAACAGAGCAGATAACGTTTTGCGTTGCCGGCTTTTCACGCCGATTAAGCAATCTTTTTAAGGGCCTCCAATATCCTCACTCACAGATACAGTAGAAGTATTATTTCAAGTACAACTACTATTTGACACTGAGTATTCTGAACCCGTGGTATCACTGCTGACGAGCTGGTTAGTGCGTTAGCAGATGCTTAAGCATGACTCTCTCACGGGTGAAAATAGTGTTGTTAATGTTGTTATCTAACATATTTTACTTACTACTTACATACTTACATTACATTTGACATTCACCTCTAGTATCAAATATATGTTCTCACTATTTTTTATTAGAGTGTGTACAATAGCCATATAAAAGAGGTAACTTATATCCAAATAAGATTGTTTTTACTATATCAAATAACTCAACACAGTAAAGTATTTAAGCGCTAAGTTATAGAAGCATCGCGCCAAAGCCCTTTATTTTGTACTGACTTTCACTGTCATAGATTATAGAACATTAACCATTGGATTCAGGTTTAAAATCCTATTTTCTCTGTGGTGCTTTCTATCGAAAAATATTACTGTCTATAGGGATTATTCATAAATACAGTTTATTTATTTTATTATTCAACATAATGTGTGTATATATACGTTATATTACAACGTTATGTTATAAACTTAATAGGGGCATATTTCACAAAATATAATTCAAATTTATAATTTACTCGATCTTTGGAAAGGCTTGACAGTGGCTGGAACAGTGCCTTGAGACTATATTATCAATGGTAGACCCATGGGGGCGCACTATTTTGGCCCGTTCGTCCGAAGCGATACCACGGGTTCACAGAATATTCCAGCGCGACATGGTACATGTACTGTGTTTCGCAGAGTGAGTGAAATTATTGGAAACCCTTGAAATTATACCGTTTATGTGGCGTAAAATGCAATCAACACAACCAAAAGCACGTATTGTAGGTAGCGCAGTTGTCCATGGGCGGCTGTGATGTCTTTCCGTAGAGGTACCTTTCTACTCCGTTACCCGTTACAACACGAAAAAATATGCAATAAATAATATTGGAGATAATTTTCGAATCGACGGAAAGAGAGATATTAAATTATAAAATAAAAAAAAACAATGATTTAAATCATTGAAATTTTTAATTAATCCTAAATATATGCATGTTAGAATGTTTTCTCATGAAGTATAAGTAAAAACAGGACTTCCTTCTGAAAATGATACGAGAATTGTATCAAAAAATACATAGTAATTTGGTGTAAGACAGAATATAAACAGATGCAGATATTAATAGTGTCTTTATATACAGCAAATAATTTAAGCAGAACTCCTGTTGCATAACACTGATAGCACGTTCTACATTGATTTATGAAAATTTAATCTTATTTTCAAAATCTTAAGGTTCAAACTTATCTGTCTATATTTAACTAGAATTTAATAAGATTACAACGACCTTCGATGGACCATTTACATGCCACTGTAACGAGTAATCGTGTAAAGAGTTAATGTTGCCAACATACTAAATATTTATATTTTTAATTTTTACAAATTTATTTTTGAGGTATTTTATTATGGTCTCAAAAGGTATAGCAATGATATATTACATAAAATATATTATTGAAAATTGTGCTAAAAGCATATTTAAACTAGCCATATTGACAATTGGGATGATAACTAGTTCAAAATATGTATTTTGTGAATACATCTTAGAAAAAACTGAATTTCTGTCAAAAACGCATTTAAGCGATCATGTATCAAAATATTTTAGTTGTAGTTTAGATTTAGCGCCAGCAAGTTATCGTTAATTTCTTTCAATGCAAAATATAAATGTGTAAAACATTACATCCTACCTGGCAACACCGCTACACAATTTATCAGTTCAATGCTCGTTCAGGCAGTACGCGGTGCTTCACAAAACGCAGAATATTCTTTTTACTCTCGTTCAAAGTAAATCTCGTGCGGCTTTTGCTGTATTACGCCGTAAGAGATTTATTTCAACTGACTGTAAATTGACATCACGAAAAGAAACATTATTTCTGCTTCATCCATCGACTTCAAAAATTAGGTTCTCGATTAAGGTATGATGTTGTAGAGCGAAATTTTAATGTGTGAGTTAATTCTTTAAATATTTAAAAATTACCATTTTTAAAATGATGTTACCCTCTGATGTAAAAATATTTTTTTTGCCATACAAACTATGAAAATCGCAAATCTAAGAGCCTCATAGCTAAGTGGTTTAATAGGTCAACCATGAAGCGAGAGATATCAGGTAGAAACCCGGTCCAGTTATAATTAAATTTATAATTTATTCGGTCTTTGGAAGGGCTTGACAGTGGCCGGGCGAGTGTCTTAATGCTGTAACACTTGTGCGATAGCCATGCTTAAGCATATGCGGATGCACTAATTGGGTCGGCTTGTCCGAAGTGATACCACGGATTCACATAATACTCAGCATGAAATAGTTGTTGTATTTGAAACGGTGCCTCAACTGTGTTTCGCTGAGTGGGTGAGGATATCGGAAGTCCATAAAAAATGCCACGTGGCATTTTTGAAAGTGGCGTGAAAAGTCGACAACACAACTAATGCGCGGAGTGTGGCGTGGTTGCTGATGGGCGGCGGTGTTCTCTTACCATATATAAGACCCACCTCTACCATCTGATAGAGTATATAAAAGAGGAGTTGGTTGCAGAGGCTGAAATGAAGTAATTAGACACAGTTTTATTAATATCATTTAAACCGTTTCAGAGGAATTTTCTTACAAACATTATGACATGGGAATTATATATTTTAGAAAAGTTAATTATTTACAAAAATTTTATAGAAAAATGTTGTAAATTTGTCAATTTTGTGGATGCCCTATGGATTTTAAATTCTTCTTTTAAAACAGACCTCTTCAATATTAATTAATTTATAAGATCTTATTAAAAGCAATCATTATGTCAATCAATTTTGAATATTATTTTTATAAACCTCTTATTTTAAGTAGAGTTACGCCATTTTTTATACCTATGACGAGGGTGTGCTGTAAATCTAATTATAGTAAATATTTATTTTATTTAACATAAGGTTTCATAAAGGTATTTATAGTCTTATTAATTTGAGCTGAGTTGTATTAGCGTTTTCCATAATTTAAAAAATATGTCACATACCTTTTTAAGAGGATATAAAGAATATCATTTACATATATATATATATATAGTCCTTTCCACCCATTTCCAAGTCCTAAAAACTAATATCGAATGCATGATCAGAATTCGCGAATTCTATTATACATTATTTTATATCGTCTTTTTGAACTGTTTTTATCGATTAGCGGACAACGGAGCAGGTGGGTCTCCTATATGGTTAGAGAACATCGCCATCCATGGACAACCGCGCCACAGTTCAATCCGGCCATTGTTTGTATTCCTGGCCTTTTACGTCACTTAAGCCTTATTTTTATGAGCCTCCGAAATCTTCATTTACTCAGCGAAACACAGCAGAAGCACCGTTTCAAATACAAATACAATTTCACGCTGAGTTTTTTGTACGCCCGTGGTATAACTTCGGACAAACTGGTGCAATTAGTACGTCTGTATATGCTTCAGCATTGCTCTTCCACGGGAGATAATGTTATTAAATCCTTTTAAATACACATGATCTTTGAATTTTTTAAATATTAAATAATATATAGATAGAATAAAATAATTTTAATCTTAAATTACACACAGTGCGTAACAGTTTTACATAAAACTAATTATTTTTTCAGATTGCCTTGCTCTTAGCTGGTATCATGGCGTTAAAGAAGCTGATAGCTGCAAAGAACAGCGGTGGGGGCAGTCATGACAGCCACAGCAGCCATGGCTGGTCATCTGGTGGTGGTAGTTCCGGAGGATGGGACAGGCGCTCATACGACGATGCCTCTGACTTAGTATATTCAGCGTATAAGAAAGACTAATTAGTTTAATATAGCTAAAAGTGAACTGATTGAACGGTGGAAAATAAACCTTTAAAATAATTAAGACGCTACAATTTTACATTCAATTACATGAAGTCTTATTTTCTTAGATAATAGATATCAGCGAGTCTTGAAGATATGCTTATTGTTATCAGTCCAAAACCAGTTTTAAAACAATACAAACAACTGCGAACATTTACAGTAATTACGTGTTTGTAAGGAAATACGAAACATAAGTAGAAATTGAAGTTTTTCTGATAAACTTACACATTGGGAATAAGACTCTAAAATTGTATACTTTTTATAGCGCCATCTAGTTGTGTGTGAATTAAACAATTATAACAATTCAAGTTGGTTGGATATTTAAACGGAAATCTGTAGTTTCAAGAGATTTTCTATGAACTTACAAGATTTAATTTATTAAACTAAATTATCATGAGGTATATTACTATTTGGTTATATAAAAAGCTTCACTTAGTGATTTCAAACTAATCTTAACTACAATTTCAAGAGGTTAAAAAAATATATTTCGGAAGTATCTTTGTTTAAATGTCTGTATTCTTTTTATTTAACATTAATTTATGTTTATTTTAAGATGACTCTGATTGTTTAATGTTTTCCAAATAATGGAACATTGTCTGTGTTACTTTTTCCTTTCTATAGTAATAGTCTTAATCGTACAAAATGAATTGAATATATAAACAGAGCCAAAAGCTTTATATTAATTAAACAAAAATTATAGGAATTTAAGTTATTACTTACTATAGTCTACATAATACTATTCTTGTTTAATAAATATTTGAATGGCTTTAAGATATTGTAAATATTTCTCAATTCGTCTTAAGGAATACCTATACACATACCTATTTATTACATTGTTCAATGTGTTAGGAACAATTATAAAAGTATTTTTTATAAAAAGAAATAAACTGTTAAGTGTTGCCTGATTAATTATATAAGTTATTTTTTATAATAAACAATACAATATTTATTTAATCATTTTTTATTAATTTTTTAAACATTTGCGTAATTTTTACAGTGATAAAATGAAATCTATATGAACAAAATTAAATTTTTGTTTGATACTTTGTTCTACAATTTGGATTATAGGAGTAGAAGCTAAAAAAAAAGTATAAAGATATTGCGAATTAAGTATTTTTACGTACTATTTCAAATAAAATAAATTAGTCATTTTGTGTCATTAATTGAAGCCTTTTTTTATGTTATAGCGTATAACGGAGCAGGAGAGTCTCCTATATGGTACGAGAATACCACCAACCATGGACATGCGCGCCGTAATCCACGCATTGGTTGTGTTGTCGGCTTTTTACGCCGCTTAAGCAGCATTTTATAGGGCTTCCGATATCCTCACTACAAGTACCGTTTCAATTACAACTACTATTTCACGCTGAGTAGTCTGCGAGGCCGTGGTCTTACTTCGGACGAGCCGGCCCACTTAGTGTGTTAGCATAAGCTTCAGAATGGCTCTCCCACGGATGAGCCTATCATTTTATTCCAGTTGTCGCTATGTTACGTAAATCTTATTATGAGTCATGAAATAAATAGTCCATTTATGCGTCATGTTCAATACCATTCAACACTTGTAACAGTATAAGGTTATTAAAAGGTATTTAAGGTATCTATAACACGCGATTAGCCATTATTAAAAATATTCATATGTGAAATTTCATCTTCTTTATAACTAAAAAGAAAATTAGTTTAAATATCTAAATAGGTACAAAATATAGTAATGTTCGCAGGTTTCTTGATTATTTTCAATGTAGTCTATGATGGTAATCTATATGAGAACTGTCACACTAAAGAATCTTTCTTTAAAATTCACTAAAAGTGGTAAAAATTAAAATTTAAACAATTAATTGTCAAATTACAAAAAAAAAATTATAAACACAAGATTGATTTGGTGAGTTTACCAACTCCGCGGTCGTCAATTGACTTAACTATCGGAAATCTGTCAAGTCCACCGTGAATAAATGGTGGACAAGGTTTCGTAGGAATTAGGCACTTGGCTCATATGAGAGAATCTCTTGTTTGATAGAAAACAAGAAACTATTAACCGGCCAGTGTTTACAAAAGTTTGTTGCTATTTGCAGATTTTTCAAATTCCCGATAAAAAAGTTGTCCAAATTTTAACATTACAAGTAAAATTATTTTTTCTCTCATAAGAAAGCAAACTAATTGTTTTTGATAATGTCAGTTAAACAAATATTTTGATTTTCTCCGAGTTTATAGAGTTGAAAGTATTAAATGATTTCATATTAGTCAGTTTGCTTAAAATAAAAATATTATATTACAAGTCTTAAGAAAATAACAATAGAAATAAATATTATTTTGTCTAGTGTACTTTAGATCGAATTATAGTAAATAATCCAAAAAAACAATAATTGGTATATAGTTGGTATGATTTATACCCTGTACTTGAAACTAGAAATGACGCTGCTGCTATTCGCGGGAAGACAGCGCAGCTGCAAGCATCCGGTCGTAGCCACAGCCTATCTTCGACTGCAAAGACGACCACTGAAACTGAACTGTTTGTATAACCTTGTCCGTTGAATCGCATCACTTAACCGCGCTCGTGTATTCCGACTTCCTTAACCAATTAAACGCAATTGGAAGTGAATGTTTCCAATTCGCGTGCGTCATGCGCCGATTCTTGCCTTTGTTCCGTGACGCTCATTCGTTGGAAAAGACGCTGGACAACTGTAGCAGCGTTTTTGTCTAAATCTATTTAATTCACTTTTAAATACCAACCAATGGCTTACACGCTTAAGGATTGGGATGACCTCTAACGCGAAGCCTCCCTTCGAGGAAAAAACTAAAATTAAGATTCTGTGATTCGAACTAAAAACTGTCCCTAGTCTGACATCGTGAGATACAGTCCGGCCCCTCAGGCTAACTCTTCTTCGCAATGTCTCATTATTTATTCTAGTAGGTGGGTCTCCTATGAATGGTAAGAGAACAAATCTGCCCATGAACAAATTAATTAATTGGACCGGACCGGAATACGAACCTAATACCTCTCGCTTCATGGTATACTTTTAAAAGCTACGAGGCTCAAAATGCTATGCCGAGGTTCCAGTCCAGTAGGATAGCCAGCCACGAAGATCACTAACTTCTGGGCGAGCCCCCACGTTAAGCTGTACCGGCTGCTTTGGGTAACAGCGAGAAGCCGTAACATAAAAAATCAAACGGCTCTACTTCTAATTTTAAGATTACGATTCAATTTTCTTTGACCTTCACAATCTGTAACCCATACAATAAAACGCCTATGAAAGTAAAGGCGATTCAATTACTTGAGTATGAGCGAACAAAACTCGCACTGGTTAAGTGGTTAATGGTGCAGTAATTCATATCAATGCAAATAACTGCTAAGTGATTATATATTTTTAATTGACACGCATATGTGAATCACAATGTAAATTTTTTAAATCTTTGTATAATTTATGAATTTATAAACGATCTTCAAAAAAATCTCTAAGACATCAACTTCAACCACATAGTGTTAAATTTTTTTTAATTATTTAATTTAAATTATAACTGAGAAATTACTAGCGTGATCTAATATTTTCACGCTGTGATTATTAGTGAATTAATTAAATAGAATGTTTTAATATTTTAAGATCATACAAAACTAGAGATCACACATTTGTTTATGAAAGGAGGCAAACGAGCAGGAGGCTCAACTAGAATAAGCGATCCTTTGCCCATGGACATCCACAGTCTTTTCTAGTGTTTCCAATTATGAAAAATGCGTATCCAATCTTTTAAGTACACTCTTTTTTAAAATTTACAAGTAGTTTTGGTTTGGAATTAACTTTGCAGGTATCTGATTTGTCAGTGTGTAGTGCAGCACAAAATGCCTTGAAAACACTCAGTTGTGATGATACAAATATTGAGGTGATACGGATGTAACTTTGTAAAATTGAAAATTCATGATTAAACTCAGAACATTCCCTTCCCATATATAGATCATTTATCATAAATAAACATACACTGTAACTCTAGGAACCTTATATTTTGGAACATTCTAAAAGGAAATGTGAAATAAAGACTAAATAAGTACTCTCGATGTGTATTTATTAAAGACACAACTTTTATATGCACACATCACGCATTGAGACGTTAAAATGGTTGGACAAAAAAGAAAACTTTTCAACAATATGACATCAGAATGCGGCAATTAATCAAATAGAACGCGAAATTATTGCATGCAAAGTCAATTGTAATGCATATGTTGCAAATAAGAATGTTGGTTGAGCCGCGCGGCTCCACTCGCTTTCATAAGGAATTTTTTATGGTATAGCAGCAAACAGAGTAGATGGGTCTCCCGTATGGTAAAAGAATACCGCCGCCCACTCACAACCGCACCACAGTCCGCGCATTGGTTGTGTTTTCGGCTCTTTACGCCGCTTAAGCGGCACTTTTAATTGCCTCCGATATCCTCACTCACTCTGCGAAACACAGTAGAGTTACCGTTTCAAATACAACTACCATTTCACGCTGAGTATTTTGTGAGCCCGTGAGCTTCAGACGAGCCGGCCCAATTAGTGCGTCAGCATATGCTTCAGCATGGCTCTCTCATGGGTACGAACTTTTGCTTCCTTGCCCGATGTTATCAATAAAGGATTCTTCACTTACATTGGCTGTATAATGTCAATATTGGTGTTTGCCTATTGGTTGATATTAATAATATAATAAATTTATATATGTCACTTAAACGATTATGTGTTTAATGTTTTTTTATTATTGAAATATAGGTAACGTTACTTTCTGTAGTGTGCGAAGTGTATCTCTTCATTTGTATATTTAAATGTAATTTTAAATTTTTAAATTTAACGTAAGTATATTTAAAAATTGCCTATTAATAATTGTTGCATATGATTCTATACTTAATAACTTGTCAATTTTATTGCAATGTATTTACTTTTCAATAAATATTTAATGTATTAAAATATTGTTTCATATGGAGAAGATATAAAATCGTATATATTCACCGTTAAAAGACTCCCTTTGTCGTATCTCCTTCTTTACAGAACACCCTATTATCCACCTCAGCAAGTATCGGAATACTTGGAGTGAATTTAGCGGTATCTGAAAGAAAAGGCTAAATTAGCCTCCAAGATTCTAGGAGTGCTCAATAAAGCGAAGCGGTATTTCACTTCTGGCCATCGCTTACAGCCTCATATGGAGTATTCCTCGCACCGCTAGGCGGGAGCTCCCAAATATCAGCTTCTTCCTCTAGATCGCATTCAGCGTAGAGCAGATAGAATTTTTAGCAACAAGATTCTTTCCGATCAGCCTTCTCTTTCGCGTTGGGTAGAAATATTGCTTCTCCCAACATCTTCTATCACATTTATCACGGCACTGTTTGGATTGATTCCTGCTGCTGAATTTCATCATCGAACATCGAAGCAGAATACAAAGTTTCATCGTTATCGACTCGATATTTGTCGTTTTCAAGGCATTTTGTGACACGCACCACCACTGTAGAATCAGTTGCCAACAGAGGTATTTCCAAACGTATATTCCTTAAAGGCCCACGATACACCCTCGGCTCTGCAAGGGCTACCCCGAGAGATATCTACTTCTCAGCTGGTTTGCCACCACTTCTATAAAAAGAAAATCTTTTAAATAAAAATATCCATAATTCCTAAATCTTTTCAAATCTTTATCAATCTTAATCATTTAAAATATTCATCATATTCATACTCTTTAAAAATGTAAAGAAAACAACACTTCAAGGAAAGAGCGTATTCCTAAAAGGCCAGAGATGCATCCATGGCTCTACAAGGGCTAGGGGTGACCATGGGCGGAGAATCGCATGCCCCAGGTGGGCCTCCGTCAGGTCAGGCCTCATGCTCGTTTGCCACTGATGTTATAAAACAATTAAAAAAAACCTTACGACATAAACAGATAATATATGTCATGTATGTTTAAGTGTATGTCCATACCGAATGAATGTATTATTTACTCTCCTCAGATTTAGGTATTTATCAAATAGTTTAACTTTGATCAAGATTCATTCAGAGTATTTGATTGATAAAATTTAATTTATATCTAATATAAAAATAATTTCTTGTCCTGAGATTCCTGAGATTAGTACGCTGTAAACAAACAACATATAAAAATGATTAACTGCTTCCTCTCTTCAAAGGAACGGAAGTCAATTTCCATTCGTATGCTACAATTCTGTTTCCGTAGTTTTGTTAATTGTAATATTCAATGCGTGCTACATGGAATGTCCAGGGTTCGAATCAAATGATTGATATCACATTAGAAGCAATTAGAAACTTCAACAATTATGAAGCTATTAAAATGAACATTCGTCTCTGTAATCCACGATAAATAATAAATAAGATGTGATATATCACTCATCAGTAACGAGGGTTAAATATCAGCTGTATCTTAATCGTTGCCTCGAAAACTTTTACATATTTCAATAGTATTACGTGGAGGAATGAGTTTCATCTATAAAATGGTTCGCACTCATAGACAGCATAGCTTTGTGTTTTCTCACTCTTTTTTTTTTCATTGCTACAATTTTTTTAACAATACAAAAAAGTATCCATTATATTATCAAATAATAAAACTTTTTGTTTCTATGTTTGATATTCCAGTGAATATTTGAATAATAATTTAATTGCTTTGCAATAGTATTGAATCTTCAAATTCTTAATTAAATTGTCGGTAGTCTATACACGTTTTTCGAATTTAAGAAACCGATTTTGAAAATTTCTTAGCTATCTTCTTTTTAATTATACCCCTTCTCTTTTTAATATCTTTTTTTAGATCTTTAAAGTTAATAAATAATAAAATGTACAATTATAAAGATATATTTTATCCACGAGCGGTAATTAATTAAAAATAATTATTTTATTAACATATTACCCCAAACATCTTTATCATAACACCTTGCTGAAGGAAAAATGCTTTCGTAATTACCTGTATATATATTATTTCTTTTATTAAGTCTGAACTAATTAAAGCAAGAATTAATTACGCTACGCCGTAGCAGCGGCTGACGTCGTTCTACGAGAAATAGCTACCATCATTCACCCAGCCGTCATCATACCCAAAATAGACTGACACACAAATTACCAATAATGAGAAAACAATTTGGCATTTCTCCACATCGTTAGAGCATGATGCGAAGCGTTGCCGAATTTCGGCGCGTCCCTACCGGCGAGGTTCCGCAAGCAGCCAGCCGTACCGGGAGTGCTACACATGTATAAATAAAACGTCTTCCCCGACACTTGCTCAGTTAAACGCGACCGCTGGCTATGATGGACCGAGCGGGGTGTACTAAGTGAACTGTACATCGAGCAATGGCCATGATTAGGTGTATAGCAGTCTTGTGCTGGGCGGCTCTTGCCTCAGCCGCCCGGAGTGACTTGACCAAGCTTCTATCCCTTAGTGCGAGGAACAGTGACGGTTCGGTTGTCAATGTTACTAGTGCGTCGATAGTGTTGCCACCCTTTCGTGTTCGCCACACGAGGAGTCCGCAGGAGTTCCAGAAGTACGCCTTCCGGCCGCGCGCTCTGTCGGAAGCCAAGACTGAAGTGCTGTACCCCGGCAACTACTTCGCGATTCCTCAGGAGAAGAGTGAGGAGGAGCAAGCAAACGCCGTCTATTCACGGTTTCAGCCGCAGCCGATACCTCTGCAAGAGGAGGGAAGGGAGTTGGCAGACGCACCGGAAGACCTCACTGACCAAGCCGCGAGAAGATCATTGTCATGTAGGTATTTCTGTCGATGCTTTCTTTCAGGTATAATAACAGAAAATAATGGCTCTTTAAATGATTTGTATTTTATTGCAAATATTTACCATCAGAACACGGTAAGTGCTACGTATTGATTCGGAATAATTATAAAACTTAGTACAGAGCGGAAGGTAATTCATGCTATATCTTAATTGTTTTACATAATAACTGTTTACTAACAAAGATTTGGTTAAACATTGAATTATATGAAAGAACAAAGTCATTATATATAATAAGATAAAAATTAAATAGTTATTTAAAGTAATAGAAACTTATAATTGATCAGATAAGAAAATTATTTCTTTCCCCTTTATTTATATTCTATGGAAAAATGGTATTTTTACTGTGTTTTGCTGAGCGGATATCGGAAGCCCTTAAAAATTCCGCTTAAATTGCGTGAAAAGCTGGCAATACAACCAATGCGCGGATTGTGGCGCGGTTGTCAATGGGCGGCGGCGTTCTCTTACTATATAGGAGACCCACCTGCTCCGTTGTTCGCCATACTATAAAAAACAAGCATGTTAATCTGTACCAATTATTTAATTCAATTATTATAATTAAATAATTATCATACATATGTATCTTAATTGTAAGTCACAATACTATGAATCGGATAGAAATCTATCACTGATCTAAATCTAAGACTTTTGATTACTATCTTTTCCTTCACCGTTGAGTTATTTTGAAGCACAGACTAAATTTTCATCGGATCTAAGCCACAATCATTTCCGCTTGTGGACGGCATTACTTATAATACTGTTATTGAATATCAACAGTACTGTTTAACGAGCTGTAGCTGGTAATTTTAACGTTAATTTGGTAATGAAATATCCCAAATTTACTTGAAATATTTTATATTAACAGCAAATATTCTTTAATATTTATTTGGCAATAATTGGTACTGACTAAGGAAACTTTTTTTAATCCGGGGATTTGAATCCAGTGTAATTAGTGTACCACTGAGAAATATACGTGAATTTAAGATATTGAAGAAAGTTACAAATACTTTTTTTAAAGATAATAGGTAGGCAAACCAGTAGGTGGCTCACCCAGCCAATACTGGCCTGTTAGGGATAGCTATCATGTTTTTTTGAAGGTCTCTTAATACTATTGTGTTTTTTAAGAAAAGGTGGAATACGAGCATGACGCTCACGTCGGTCAGGGTAATCGGTCCTCGGCCATGCACACTCCCACCCTTGCAGAGCCACAGGTGCGTTAGCGGCCTTTAAGGAATATGTACGCTCTTTTTTATGGTCCCCAAGTTGTATTGGTTTAGTAATACATCTGCTCGCAGCTGATTCCACAGAGAGGTGGTGCACGGTACAAAATTTCTATAACGCTCAGTTCTGGAACGTTTTTTTCAACGCAAAACCATTCAACTGCGTAGTATACACTAGTTTAATACGATTACAAAACAGCTTGTAATGCACTGATTAGTTTATAGATTCACGAGTATCGTACCAGGTGTTTCATTTAAAAAAATCACCCAATAAATGCTAGTTTATTGTATATCTTAAATATACATTAGGCTATATATGCAATGAAAACTTATCACAATGATGTTTTGTACGTGAGAAGTATAGACTTAGCATTCTTACATTTCTATTGTGAAAAACAAACACGAACTGTCAATTGAAGGTAGCTATGTATCATTTTGATAGGTATGAGGAATAGTTTTTCCCTCTGTGCGTGTCATTTAATCATGCAAGGTTTTATTATTCCGATTTCATGTATGCACGATATATTTACTTTCAATTTCAATATTACGCATTGGCTAATGGCCGCTGCAAAATATACTACTGTTTGTACACGGATTCGTTCTTATGATTAACCTTGTCTACATATATCAAGTAAGGTAAATAAATTTATTTCATTTACCACAAAAAAAATACTCTAAAAAATCTCATGAGGTTTTTATACCAATTGATAACTGGTATTACCACCAAATCGTTAATGATACTTTTTTAAAACTGTTCCACTTTGTGGTGATACCTATTCTTTAGGTAAAATAAGATATAACATTTTAAATAGTCTAATTTAACTCTTTACATAAATTTGTGCCATCATTAATACAACTATGTTAAATTTTAAATAAACATGAAAGCGTAATATAATTTACGGCAAACAGTCATATTTTTGTAAACCTCTGAAAGCTAATATTGTTTCAATTCAAAACCTTTTAATTACTGCTATATATCAACACAAATCTTACGCCTAACCCAAAACATTTGTCACTTTACAGCTATCAGAATTTTATAAATTACTTAATTTAAAATCTTTATTCATGATATATTTTATATTCATATAGCTGTGATATCACAAATACCTATTAAATAATCAAAATTTCAATTGTTTAACTGATCGTATCGCTTGTAACTTATAATATACACATAACGGTTGGTTAGATGAAATGGTAATTTGCAATATTGAAAACGGGATTAATAACAGAAGATGCAAAATAAATTACATTACAGGTAATAGGTAATAACATTAACATTGGTTGTTGTCTTAATAACAGGAGAAGCGTTTTTTATACATTACGGTTATATTTAGGATGATAATTATGACAGCTCACATAGCGTTGAAGTACACACATGGCAGAGCCATTCTGAAACATATGCTGAAGTATTCATTCGGCCAGCTCGTCCGATGTTATACCACGGGCTCACAGAATACTCAACGTGAAACGGTACGTGTACGGTGTTACACAGAGCGAGTGAGAATATCGGTGATTTGAACAGATATATTCAAACTGGTGGATCACGATCGGTCAAGGGTTTCATCCTAAATTTAACAGTCTAAAATGTGTTTTTGTAGTTTTAGTTTATCAAGATAACAACTTACTGTTTTTCTTTAGTATTCAGACGAGTGGCCCACATAACGAGGGATCTGCATAGTGCTAATAAGTGACTACGTATAACTGTCATCAGAATCACATCAATTCACGGTCCATAGTTCCAACGTGCATAAGCATCATAGGCATTAATTATTTTCAGGTTAAGAAGAAATTAATTTCCCGTGAATGAGATAGGATGCACATGCAATGTTTCCTGAGACAATTATAAAACGAGAACAGAGGCATTTTAATAAGATACATTTATCTGGATAATGTATTAATATATTTAATGAATCTGATTAAAACTATCCCACTCGGAGATAACATAGAAACCATCTGCTACGAATGGCTGTATAGTACTAATATAGTTTTTTGATTGTCCTTTGTCGATAACTGTTCAAGTAAATTTTTTTATTGTTCAGCGGGTAACGCAGCAGGGAGGTTTCAGTAAGAAATCGAATGATTATTGTAAGAAATCACCGCCGGCCATGGACAACCTCGACACAATCCGTGCTTTGGTTGTGTTGTCGTCTTTTTACTCTATCTAAACAGTATAATTTCAAGAGTCTTCCATATCGACAAATACTGTTTCACGCTGGTAAGTGCTCATATCATTTGAGCGGGCTCAATTAGTGCGTCACATATGCTTCCGCATGGCTCTCCCACGGATAAATAACTGATCTTTTAAACAACTAATAAAAATTCGGAATTTGACGTGTATATGTTTGTGCTACATGAATTATATGAAAAAGCAAGTGATTTATGATATTGTGAGAATAGTTATTGAAGTATACTAAAACTTGGCCACTCATGTGTTCCTCATTAGGTTCTATAGAATATGAATCCTTATCGTCTAATTAAGTGTTTTGGATTTAATATTTTGGAACAAGGGTTTCTTTAAGTAGCAGCGTTTCTTTTATTTATATAGCCTTATTTATCATATAAAATCGTTTGATATATTGAATTAGTTTTAATTGTATTAAATGTATTTTTTTAATCAAAATTTACATATAATTATCGTATTTCCTTTCTACTAAGGCTTAAACATCAGTCTAATAAAGATATAACTTTAACATTCATTAAGGAAAATATGTCCTATACACACATTTATGTGAGTCTTTATAAAACAAAATATTCTAAAAAATAAAAACTCACT
The DNA here is from genome assembly GCA_018230265.1 of Delias oraia. Lineage (NCBI taxonomy): Eukaryota > Metazoa > Arthropoda > Insecta > Lepidoptera > Pieridae > Delias > Delias oraia. The sequence continues at coordinate 25,085 of DWCF01000921.1, forward strand.
TGTTCGTTTCTTAAACAAAATATTTGTAATTTTAATAAGTAAATTAATTATTGTTTCCACTGGCTTTCTGTATAACCTCTCTCTCTCCTTACAGACATCTTTGGAGGAGAAGAAGAAGAAGAAGCTGACGATGAAGATGGTGAATACGAAATCGAGGAAGAGGAGAACGGCGAGGAGTCAAAATCGAAGAAGAAGAGAAAAAAAAAGAAGGGTTTAAAAACCAAACGTTATTCCAAGTATTTACTGCCTCTTCTCTTAGCTTACAAACTCAAGTATTTAGCAATCGTTCCGGTGATGATCGGAGGATTGGTTCTTCTGGTTGGAGCCACGGGCCTGGCTGGTTTCTTCTTCGCGATGTTCGCGGCCACCATGGGCCTGCAAAAAGGCGGCTATTAGTCGGCTACCTCGTTTCAATCAGTCAAAAGGGCGAGCGCTATCTGTGATTTAACTTTTTCATCGGTGTTGTGTATTCCATTTTCCCTGGATCAACCGATAAACAAATCGAGAAAAGGCAACTTCTTAGAAATTCTCCTAAAAGGCATATTTTTCATTCACTAACATTCGGGCGACGCGACGCTGTAATTCTGAATAGTCTTGTAATACACAACACCAGCAAAATAAACAAAGAAAATATCAAATCGTACCTTGTTTTGGTTTTTGGATCTTTGTTTCCTATATTTACGATGTTGCTATTGTAAATATTTCAATTATTTATTATTAAAGTTATTGTTAATTAATATATTGAATAATTTAATATTTATAGCAATTTAATTTAATACTAGAATATAAATAGTTACCATTAAATATCGTTTCAATGCCTATGTTTTTTACTTCCTCATAAACTAACTCATAAAAATATTGTGTATAATATAGCCCAAAATAAAATTTAAGTCTAATTTGCAAAATAAATTACTGTGTACCAAATTTGAAAAACCTTTAAATAAGTTTTTTATGTAGGGTGTAAAAAATAAATGAAAATATCATCAAATCCTTGCTATCCTTGCTATTTAGGAATATAAATTCTAAATAAAATCACAATTATAGTGTTAATTTATATTACTTTTTTACCTTCACATATTGTATATAAAACTAAGAATCTTGAAAATATTAAGTCAAGTCAATTTGGTATAGCTTTAATAGTATTTATCATTGCTTATAAGAATTAAACAGTTACTTTAAGGTTGTACAAATAGATCACTTGCCAACTATGGGTATTGGGTGGGAACATTAATCAAATATCGAAAGACAACATTAAGAATCTATGAACATACCAAATGTGGCAAACAAATAATAAATATATTTTATTTTATATAAAAAAAATCATATTATTACGTTATAGATAGTAGATTTAAATTAGTATTTTAATTTATATTAACAATATTTAATACAAATAGATTCATATACCGAGATATGATAGTATTTTAAAAAAACGACGCAAAATCCCAAATATCAACTTGAATACTGTTTTCCATATAAGCTTAAGCCATGTACTCGACTTCATCTGTTGACGTTAATAATACAATTAACTCGCATTTTAACAACTATTAATTAATATTCGATAAATATACTACTGTAATCATTGAAAGACTTCCATCATGGAGAAGATATATGATAAAAAACGACCCGCTACTGAATGACGCATCTGTCTTCATAGAAGTGCGCACTGAATGGGTTGTCCAAGGCGAGCGTGCTTTCGGCCAATTTATCCCGCACTTTATCAGAAACATTATAAATGCCGCCCACCATTCTCCTCATGTACCGCTGCAAGTACCCTCTCGGGTTGTGCTTCACGAAGAAAGCCTTCATCTGCCGGTGGCGCAGCTTCATTTTGCGTTTGATCGGATGGGGTCGGCTGAAAACGGAGCGTTTCCTTCGTGGGAAAATTCTACGTCGACGGTTCCCCATTATCCAGGATTAGCTTTTCATGTAATTTCATGAGTGCATGTTGTGTTTTTTTGGATTAATTTAATTTCACATTATTGCTTTTTAGAGTTTTTGGATGACAGATGCCAAACTTCTTTTTCGATTACATGTCGAGTGCTGATGAAAAGAGTTTGGTAAACCTTTGTCGCTCGCTTTGAGTTATTTACTTATTAAATGTTTCAATGTAATCGTCACATTGTAGTTAAAAAATTACTAATAATCTGCCAATTTGTCTGTATCAAAATCTGCGTCTGTGGTAGGTATTTGTCAAACAATAACTGTCTTGAAATTAATTATAAATAGTCTATGCTAGTAAAAGCTGTATTTCATGATTTTGGAGATTGACACATTAATAAATGACATTAAACATCGTTTCTTTATAAAGGAAAAAAATATTATTTTTATGAAAGTGCAAACGAGAAAAAGTCCACTTAGGACAAACGGTCTTCCTCCCTTAGTCACGGCTTCTGCAAGGTCATAGTCACTCTCTTTTTTGAAGGTCCCCTAGTCGTATTGGCTTGGAGATACCTAGGCACCTAATTCCACATAATAGTTATGCGCGGCAGAAATTGTCTTAAAAACGCTCAACTTTGGAACAATAAATATCGAAGTGATACGAAATGTCTTGTGCTTGACTCTGTCGCTTCAATATATTATAAAGTCCACCTATATTTGTATTTGAGTTGAATTAATTATGATGAACCAGGTGTGAAAATTCCGTAATAAATTTATTCCTATTTTTATAATTAAGCTTAGTAAAATATAGATTTTTAAAATACAATTTAAACAATAAAACTGCTCAACAATGCAACAATCTGTTCGACCAACTTGATTAAAATTATTTTAAAAATTTCATTAAACCACAAGAAAGGTCTTATAGACGTAAAGTGACAACAAGGAAAATATTAAAAACAATACTTTTCTCCATTAAAAATCATAGAATAAATTAAAACGAAATCATAAGAAATAAGTCGGAACAGCTAATCTAATTCGCCATAAGTCTTGGTATCATTATTATACACGCACACACTAAACTACCATATTGCTTTTATGATTGTTTAACATTGATAAAGCCGATCTGTTGGAGATGATAACGGAAGTGGACTTTTTGTTCAAATAGAAAGTAAGTAATGAGCAAGTTCATTGGCACGGCCTTGAATGGGCGCATTGGTACTCGTTTAAGGTCGGCTTACATCACACGGATAAGGCTGCGTCTGACTTAACCAGTTAGTGTGTCGTTGCATCATATAGTTATATAGACTAACATTTTAAATCTTAACTTAAAAAGTTATGTTTCAGACTACTTTTAGACTATTACCAAGGATAAGTTAATTGCTGCTATTCTTACAGTATTTTAGGGAAGACTATATTAAATTACTTCCGGCAAATACTTCACTGTGTTACAACTTTTTAAATCTAACTTACAAACTTAGGATTTATTATCACACTATAAGAGGTTCAATCAAATTGAAAACACAATACCAATGCTAGTTCTCTATGTGGTATATCTGGTAAGACTAAAAAAAAAGTACGATAGACTTCTAGACTTATTTTTAGATTTTTTTTAATTCCAGGTATATGTTATATTGTTTTGTTTCTTACTTGAAATATCATGCCGCGACTTCCATAGATTTTATCAGACAAATTATCATAATATAATTTACAATAAAATTTCTTACATCATTTTTATTTTAGTTTATGATGTAAAAATACTTTTTACAAAAAATTTTGAGATTTTAGTTGAATCACCGACTCTTACATAAGTTTCCTACATAAATGAAAAAAACGTTATCCAGACAATATAATGGAATACTGGTTGCTAGGAAAAGTGTTATAAAATAAATTGAAATAATAAATTGTAAATAATTTCATTTCGTTTGGATTTTAGGAAATGTAGATATGTATTTAAAACCCAGCGTCATCTAATACCATCTTTCTTAATTACTGAAAGTTTTGTCCTTGGCCTATTTTCTCCAGTACTCCTCAGTGTGACTACGAATAAGCGTATAAGGAAAGAACATATAAGGCCGGCTGTAAAAGTGGAATGGTTTTTATTTATATGAAATATTTTATATCGTAAATGGTCGTGTTATATAGGTAATATATTTCATATTTAATTTATTACTTTCATATATTTGTACGGGAATAGTTTTTACGTTTAATAATTGCTATTTGAAGATTCTGATATTGGGTGACCTTGGAGAACAATTAAATCAATAGGCAAAACACTTACATGTTTTTGACATGTTATGTAAAGTCAAGGAAGATATTTTATATTTAGAATTCTAGATTTTAGTATGATAAAAGGCATCATACTGATAATTCTTTGGTTAAATAATTTCAATTTGAATACAGTAGGTTTTAAATTAAACACTTATGTCTTCAAAAATAACTTGTACAGATAAATGGGTCATCTATTCTGAATGATGAGAAATATTAAACTCATAAAAAAGCCTTCGCATATGATTTTTATCATAAGGCTTTATTCTGAAAAAAGTGTAATACTGCAAAAGGTATTTAGCTGTCAAATGACTCTGTTTTATCATCATCACCACCAGCCTTGTCTGCTCGCCTAGTTATGGCAAAAGCGTTCTTGATGTTTTTCAACTCATTTTACTCTTTTACAAACAGTTTAATACGTACAAATATCTTTTAAAACCCAAATGAGAAACTTTATTTTTAAAGCCATACCTCAATTTAATGCCATCCACACATCTATTAACAAAACAATGTACAAATTTCTATATCAAAAAGAAAGTAAGGATTGTAGTACTTAACATGGTTGTATTAAGAAAAATTCCCTTACTCGTGATGGAAATAATTTTCAACTTTATTCCATAACGTTAGAGTTGTGAATGTTTTGTGTTTTTGTTAAATTGGGCTTGTTTTCATTTCAGTTGTAACGCCTTTGTAGTACAATACACACCTAATGTATGAATGAATGCCTAAATGTTATAGTTGGAATCAATATTTTAATACTAGAAAATATTATTTTATAACGACGTGAAAAGCAAATTATTCAAAAAAAATAACTTTGTTTTTAATAAAAGGAAATAGAAGTCAAATTTAATGTAGGGTCATATGAACCACTAACAAACTGGTATCATTCCCGTACCACCACCACTACGCCACATGCAAAATAGGAAAATGCTGAAAATAGCCCGTATGACCAAACCAATACCAAATCATTCACGTAACCAAATTAATTAAATTAAGAAAAAAATATCATACCTACATTTATTTTATACGAACTTTAATAAATAAATGATATATCTTAACATGAAATACACATAAAATCAAATATAAAACATATATTAACCACATTTATAATTCCTAATACCATGGCACAAGTATCAAAACTGTACCACCTAACCGTATGTACTTGTCCTTGAAGTATCAAGAGCAGCGATCGCAGCATAGGAGGATTACTAAATCCCGCGTATATATAAAAGCGATGCCTCCCAGCGCCTTCATTTCATCCCTAGCACTGAAACTGAAAACACCGAGATGAAGCTGATGTGCGTGCTACTGTTGATCGGAGCGGCGAGCGCAGCGCCCGGGCCCAGCGCCGATGGGGCGGTGGAACTTTTATCTGGAGTTACCCTTGAGAAGTGAGTCCTTTTTCATTAATTTATAGTATTTATATTTAAGAAACCGTCTTTTGAATATTTTACTCGGATTAACACGCCTTCTAGAATTCCAAATGTCGCTTTTTATTAAATAAAAAATAATTTTGTATAAAAAAACATAAACATAGTCATTATAGAATTCATTAGAATTTTATATGTTTTCATTTGAAATGGTTTATGTCTTTAATAACTATCTAAAGAGTAATACCATGTAAGTTTTGTGAAAGATGTGAATTGTTGAATTTAACGTAAATATTACTAAGTATTTCAATATATTCTATGAACTAAATCTGACATCTTTTTACATATTCCTTTTAATTGATAACAGTGAATATATTGGCATACATATTGTATTGTTCTATGGGAAAGTTTCAGCGAAAGTGTGAAACAATTACACGCCTAATGAGCCCTTTATTCTAAAGATACGTCCTCAATTCGTCAGCATTTGATCTGTCAAAAAGTGAAATCATGTCAATCTTTCTTCATGTCCTATAGCACCTTGTTTAAAAACTAAAAAATATGTAGACGTCCAAACTCACGCCCAGAGAGGAGCCGGAACAAGTGACACTATCCTTTGACCATACATAAAGTTCATTTAAAGCATCACATCTTGAATTAATTATTTACTGGGTTTTCTATTAAAAACCTGTGTAACATACAATTATATAAATCCTAGAGGCTGTGGTAATATAAGCCTAATAATCTTCAAAAATATTTAATGTAATATATAAAAGACTCAAAAGTTTTGATTTCATATATGACCATATAGCGACTTATAACTAAACTAACAGAATGTTAATAATTTGAGATCTATCACGAAATTCATCAAGGTTTCTTTTAATATCCTACGTTTTTCATTATCAAATATCGTTTATGAAATCTTCTTTCCTGCATCTCTTTCTCAATATAACATTTACATTTATTTAAGGAGGTGTTTTACTTTATATTTAACAAATAACAATTAACATTTCCAGGGACGCGCAGGGACGGGAAAAGTTGAATGTGAAACTGGAACCGGGTGAATTGCGTGACGTCCAACGAACATTTGATGAAGGTAAGTTATTAAACTAGAAATTCTAAAACTTTTAACAGCATTTGACACAACTTCTTAAACTACTAAAAAACCAAAAACTATTAGTAAAAGGTTGATTATAGTAGAAATAACTATATAGTAGTAATAAGTAAATAGTTAATTTATATATTAGTCACTGGAATGGCTTATATAGTTATATAGGCTTATATAGTTAGATAGTTATATAGGCTTATATAGAATGGCCTTAAGAATGTCTTACATATGATCAAGCCATGCTGACACAGTAATTGATCCCACACAATCAGAATAATACCAAGGGCTCACAGAATAACTTTGATAAATAGTACAGGTTCTGTGTTTCGGTGATATAGTGAGGTTACCGGAAACACACTATGCTGCTTAGGCAACAAACAAGCCGGCAACACAACTAAGGAGTGGGTTTCGGCTTGGCTGTTCAACCTATTGTCAGCCGAATAATATAAATTTAAAACAAAATATTATATCTGTGAATACACAGATTATCCAACCCTTTTAGTGTTGTAATATAATTTTTGCAATACTATAGATCCCCATTAGTAATGTATTAATTTTGTACAATACAAAGTTGCAATTACAAAGTTACTAGACAACAGAACTGCGATTAATATTTTCATGTTATTACATTACACAAACAATGAAAAACTTTTACCAACACGCAATGCGAGATTATAATTCACATATTGCCACGACGTATGTTCAATACACACAATTGATTTTATTTAGGGAAAACTTAACATTTACATATAATCAAATATTGTTATAACGACTTTTGGTATATAACGTCAATATCAAACTTCTAAATTTACATTTAAAATAAAACTACATACAATATTTTTATTGATTTAACATTTTTTTTAAATTCGATTGCACTAGATTTGCAACGTGTCTTATCGATTTGTCAAAGTAATTAACTACCGTTACATTTAGAACATTTCAAAGTAGAAAAATGAGATTAATTTTACTATATAGAGGATTGAATGGCGCCTCTGAAGTTCGGTGTGAGCGGATGGAAAGCCAGTGCCATTGAACTGTTACGTGAGATGACGCAAGTCAAGGTCAATGCGTCGCTTGTCCCCAGCACGTGTTGGCTTTACGAAAGCATTGCGGCCGCATTTTCATGTGGAGCTGTTTATGTTGCATTTCGATCGATTTATACTAGAGAAAATCAAGATTAGAATCACTACATGTATGACTTGAACTTCACAAAGTGTATTTAAGATCGTGTTGAATACTTCGTTAAAAGAGTATAAAAATAGGTCAATTAATGTAAGAGCTAACATGGTGTTCCATATTATGTTAATATAGTTATTAATCTCATTACTAGAATATTTTTTTATCTTTTATTTATACTTGTCTTATATTTTTCAGCTAGAGGCAAGATCAAGAAATATACGCCACTCCTAGCTGGTATAGGAGTAAAGGTAATTGCCATTATCGGCATTCTCTTCGGCGCGTTAACTCTCCTTGTCACCAAAGCCCTGGTGGTCTCCAAGATGGCGCTGATGGCAGCCACAGCCCTTGGGCTACATAAGATGTTCAGCGAAGGAGGCTGGAACAGTATAAGTGGAAAGGTTGGTATATAATCAAGTGTATCTTTAGTTATTCAAATATTTCATCACTTAGTTTTAGTTTAAATAATTTCAACGAACTTACTCAAACCTGAATAATAAAAAACTCACTCAACATTATTTCAGATCAATTTAACATCTATATCAAATACTTTAAAATTTGTTAGCATGTCGGTCTGTAAACCAAATTTATAAACAAACAAATCCAATGGTCTTAATATTAGCTATAAGATACGTATATTAAGATACTATATTTTTGTTAAACTTTGCAGATATCCGGGATTCAACCGGCGCCACAGGCATGGCCCGCCCAAACGGCTCAATCGAATGCATATCCGTATGCACGATCAGTCGACACAGCCAACGAAGCTAATGATGTTGCGTATAGATCTCAAATACCTTCATAATAGTTTTATTATATTTTAGCCTCCTCACCTATAAATGCATCTAGTTAACCTGTATTATGAGGTATTGGTGAATCCTTATTAAACAAATTGAAGAACTTAAAGGTGCTACAGATAAACATAAAAAAATATACATAAAAAAGGTTGTATAGGTGTATAGACTCCTTTCAAATTAATGTCAAAATATGACAGAATTGTAATGACTCAAGTTTGTCAACGTTTATAAGTAACGGATATAGCATAAACTGAATTCAATTACTGGATGACATCTATTAAATGTCAAATTATACATTTGACAGCTGACAGATGATACTTTTTGAAAGAATTCTGTGTAATATTTATGTTGAATGTCGAATTTTCAAATGCGCTTGAATGAACTAGTTTTAATAATAATAATATTAAATTATGAGATACGTCTTAGTCTAAGGCTGAACGCTATGGTGCTTTTTACCTGAAATCAACATAGTTATGATAAAGGTTCAAACATATTTAAATATTAGTTAATTTAGGTTATTTTAAGATATAATTATATATTTTATATGTTGTGAAATCTTACTATTGTCGTATTTTTTAATTTTTATAACGTTTTGTTTTTTGTGGTTACTTTATTAAATGTACAAATCAGTTTTGGTTACAACAGGGTATAGTTAATGAAAAACGTGAGACTTTTACGTACTCTTTGAAATAGTCTTTTTTACGGGTATTTTGTGCTTTCATTTATTAGTCCTTAGTATTTATTTTACTTTTTACTGTATTTTTATTTAAATTTTGTAGTTAAATACACCCAATAAATTATTAAATGTTGTTTTAATATTATTGAAATCAATTATTAATATTTGCAATTGAAATCTTGAATTCTCTATTAATATATAAAACAATAATTTTAAAAAAAATATATTCATACTTTTCATTAACTTAACATCTGTATATATGATATGCTTTGATATTTGCATAAGAATGCATAGACCCAAATGCAAAAGAAACAGAGTGATTTCTTCAGTTGAAGAGGCATAAAATCATAAATACATAAATGTATCTATCAAAAATCATTTCATTTATTTATCTTCCATTATATCTGACAATACTTATTACAATTTCGACTCTTGGTCAAAACATCTAACGCCATCTAGCGATGTTTTCCTACCTTGTATTGAAATAGAATAAGGTAGAACCACATTTTAAGACAAAAATATGCAGGTAATACCGGGGCTCGCCATTATCTTAGTTTTACGGTAATTATTTTTTCCCTTTTATATACGTTCTGTATAATATATATTATATATTTTTTTAATATAATAAACGCCTAATGATTTTAATAGGTCTTATTAGCATTTTAAATCCAATTTTCTATATATTTAATAAATTAGCCATACACAAATATGATATAATTATTATGTGTAATATATATTATCTCAAAATATATATTTATCTTATATGACTTCATTATTATGCTTCCTCTTTTGAAGCTAAAATCATTAATATTAAATAGTTTTTTTTGGTGTTACGAGCGAAAGATATTAGAAAGATCCACAGATAAATGACTGAACTATATTTGAGTCAAGAAAACATCATACAGCGAACATAAATGAGAAATAAATAAATGGACCGTTTTGAAAAGATGAAACTGGGTAAGCTAATTTTAAAAAAAAATTTGTTGTAAAAGCAAATTATGCCATACATGTCTAAAACATTCTTTAAAACATAATTTGACAAAGGGCTTTTAGCTGTAATTGAAATCTTAAATTTAATATTTTAAAATAGGGAAATTTTAAATTTATTAAAATTTTCAAAACGTGTTTTTGAAAATTAAAGCAGTAATTTATTGTAATTCTGAAAATCATTTCATGCTCTCCACGAACAAAGTAGAAACTAAACAGTTGCACTGAGCATACTTACTTTTATACTAGTTTACAATTGATTCTATGAAAAACTTTTACTTTGAACGTACACAGACATAAACTGTGTAGCTACACGTGTGTTATTACACGCCTTTCACTCACAAACACATACACATGTTGAAAACAAAGAAAGTATGGCGTCGGCTTTGTTTTAAAATTTTTGAGTATTCTCCAAATTTGTGCTCACTTATTATAATAAACACTGCCTAACATTTTATAACGAATATAATAAATTACATACAATTATTAGTTTAGTGAAATTCTTACTCGATAACTTATAGAATTTTAGGAAACCTTCAAAAACATTGTATTAATGAAATATTTTAACACTTCCTCTTTTAATATTTTTTAATTACTAGTATTTTTTGGCATTTTATATATATTAAACTTAACAAATAATCACAGTGCTCTTTGTTTGAACGTAGACATGAATTTAATGAAAAAAATACAGCCTTTACTACTCCATATCTTTCCCAATCTGCATTCCTAAGGTAACGAACTTTCTCTACAACTACATGACCGTTGTCTTTGTGGGAGTGTACTTTCACTCCGTACTATTTTTATTTTGTTACGTAGTTACTTTTTTTGTAATCGTCAAAGTTATTACATAATATCAGGATACTGGCTTAGAATATAAATTCTATACAAATTCGGAGAGATTATTTAGCTTCTACTCATATTTTAAATAAATATATTTTTTTTGGTCTTTTTTTTAAACAATTTTTTTAATAGTTATGACAAAACTAGTAAAATACTGTAGATTAGTAAAAAAAAACTGCTATGATTCGGGTTTTAAATATAAAAATGAGACTTAATTATATTATTTCTAAAATTAGCATACGGATCTTATAAAAACCGTATTTTTTATTCACTACTTTGTCAATCATATAAATTTAGTTTTTTCCTAGACT
>DWCF01000922.1:0-36470 GCA_018230265.1 Delias oraia
CTCATTTCAGACGGTGACACGAATGGCTAAAGCTTACGATGTGCTGTCTCTCGGCCGGTAATCTCCATTAGACCCATCGTAAGCGACCACGTTTCAGATCCATATGTCATACTTCTACTTAGTGTTGCCCAAATTCAGTCTTGGTGCAAGACCGAGAATGGCCGTGTAAGACTTCAGCAAGAACAAGACTAAGCCTGCAAGACTCTTGCTTCTTGCAGAAATTTTGTAATAGCAATAGTCTAACAGATAATTGGAAGATTTACAAGACTTTGCTGCAAGACCAAGACTGGGAGCGCAATACCAAGACCAAAACCAGATGTATTGACGCAAGACCAGAACTAAGCTAAGTCTTGCATGTTTCGCTGAGGGAGGATATCGGAGATCCTTAAAAAATACTGCTTAAGCGGTAAAACAACTAATGCGCATCCAGCAACCAGCAACATTAACTAATGCGCGAACTATCCTCCTGCGCCGTTGTCCGGTATACATACAAAATTGCGCGGTAAATCATCCACTTGTGGTGGATTCCATAATTCTGCGTTTAAATTTTTAGTACAGTTTTCTTTACAAAGTTATAAATAAACTATTCGAAACGCATACAAGTACCTGCAACTTTTCTATAAGCGAATTGAATCTTTCCTGCTCCTTCTTGCCTTTGGTGCCCTGAGAGGTGTCTTTCGCTGCCGCAGACGCGTTTAACTTCAGCCTATCTATTTCCCGTTCATAACTCTCCACGGGTACACGTAAGTCGTACATGGATAGCGACCTAGGAACAAAAACATTAAATAATACATTTCCTTCTATAGAAGCCTCTTTTAAAGAGCCTCGTAGCTAAGTGATATTTTTTATATAATTGTCCATGGGCGGGGACCGCTTATCTAGGATCACAAGGCCGCGGGTGAGTTTCCGACCTTATAATACTCCAATCAAAGAATTTGAACATTTCGTGTTGCTTTTAAAACCTTTGTAACTTAGATAATAATTCGTGTATCACAAAAATTAACGAACTATTATTAAATTGAGTTTAATTTTTAACGCTGCTTTTAAATGTCATATTTTTGAAAGCCTGCCTGGTATCGGGTTTCATTTAGAGTTTATTCGGTCATTGGAAAAGCTTGACAATGGCCGAGCGAGAGACTTATCAGTGTCGCACTATTTGGGCCAGCTGGTCCGAAGTGATATCACGGGTTCACTTAATACCAGCGTGAAACAGTAGTTGTTCAGTTTTTCGCTAAGAGAGTGAAATAAAGGTGCTTGGAATTATAGAGATATAGACATAAATCGCGAATGGGGCGACTGTCCATGGGCGGCAGCGATCTCTTACCATAGAGGAGGCACGCCTAAGCCGTTGCCCCTTATACCAATAAAAAAAGTGAACCGAGCGACTAGTTCTCTATGAACAAAGACCACTATAAAGAAAAACTTTTTATGTAAGCGGTGACATGCGAGAAAGAGTGCAAAGTGTTTTGCAAAGCCGCGTGCGTCGCCGGACTTTCAAGGGGCAGGTGCGCTCTTTTTTTGGAAGTAAACTTACCAAAAAGTAACATAAAACTCGGGCGATATGTCCTCCCACACTTTGTTCGGCAAAAGTGGCGTGATTGATGTCACAATAGGCTCTAACGCTTCTTTGGAGGCTACGCTGTAGCGTACTATACTTTTCTCGAGCGAATCAGATTTACTCTCGGCCGATTTCCGAAGGGATTCCACTTTCTCGGAAATAATTTGATTCAAAACTGGACGGTGGAGGAAAAACGCCACGTCAGCATCTACGTGGTAATCCCGAAGCAACTCCTGCAAGAGAGTTTCATGTCTATATATATAATCCAATAATTGTTAATGTATAATTTGAAGAAAGAGTAGGTTGTATTGCTCTGTAAAAAAAAGTGTTTCTGTTATAAATTGTTACAACTACGTAAATACATGAACATAAAATAATATACAATGACCTGTCAAAATAAGTGAAACAACATTTAAAGCCTTTACTTCGGGGTGGACTGAAAAATATGATAAAAATAAAATAATAAACGTCACCAACGGTCAAAGGCAAACCAAAAAAAACTATACGCACTGTAAATAGATTATCTTTATACATATATCATATATATACACTTTCCTTAAAGGTCGGCAACGACCCGCGTCTCTACAAAGGCTGGGGGTGTCCATGGGCGGACGACCGCTCGTCCTAGATGAGCCTCCTGCTCGTTTGCCACCAGTGGTGTAAAAAAAAACCTACATAATATAAGGTTAGCCGACATAAAACCAAGATACACAGGTAAAGAACAAATTTAAACATATAGGGGTCAATGACATAGGTACTTAGAGGACTAGAGAACAATTCAGTGAAAAAAAACAACATATACTAACAATAAAATAACAGATATTTGCTTTCAGATTTTTATGGAAACAAAGGAGCAGGAGGCTCATCTAGGATAAGCGGCCTCTGCCCATGATCACCGCCAAAACTTGCTGGGCTGTGGGTGCCTTACCTGCCCTTGAGTGAAATACGACCGGCAACATAACTAAGCAGCGAATTATGACACGTTTTGTCCAAAAATGGCGGTGTTCTCTTATGCTGTGGCCACACTACGGAGAAATGCCTTTAATTATCGCGATTATGAACATTAATTAAAAGAGTAGCCACAACTTAACGGTACAATTTGACAATGGCACTAATTGGGCCGGCTCGTCCGAAGTGATACACAGAACACAGAATATGGGTTACACACACATATGGGTCACAGAATACTCAGCATGAAACGGTACTTGTAATGTTTCGCAGAATGAGTGAGGATATCGGAGGCCCTTAAAAGTGCCGCTTAAGTCGCGTAAAAAAGCCGGCAACACAACGGATGTGCGGACTTTGCCGTGGTTTTTCATGGGTGGCGATGTTCTCTTACAATATACGAGGCCCACTTCCATTGACCGCTGTAGAATAAGAAAAACACCTACCGGTAACGGCGGCAACCGAGCTGCGTACTCATCGGGCGCGTGCGACGACGCGAGAAACGTGCCAAGCTGAACGAGTGCGTCCTGGCACTGGTCAGCGAGACGACCCACAACTTTCAACTGGGAACCGCTCGTTTCACTGCCGGACTCCTCGCCTTCTATATCATAAACATATAAAGAATATCCTTCTAATCCAATATATCATCATCAGCCTATTCAAGTCCACTGCTGGACATAGGCCTCCTCCAAATCTAATATATATGTTAAGAAAAATATAATTCTCTCATATTATGTATATGTATGTTCTCATATTATGTTATGGTTGTCTGTGGTGAAATGAGATTGTAAAAATTGTGTTTAGGGAACGACGTGGTAATTTTATTTTACTTTTATTGCAGAGAAACTCAGTTGTGTTTTATTGAATGTTGTTCCAAATTACTAAATCCGTATTGTATATTATAAAAATTATTTGAAAACCTAGTACCTTTCCATACACAGCAATGTCTTTGCTGTGCAGACAGAATGCACAGCGCTATATCCAGATTGTTCCCGACGACCGCGTCCTTCAGTCTCGCAGACGACCGCCTAGTGTTGCGCACTTGTGAGAAGTAACCCGCCTATTGCGATAATTTAACGAATTATTAATTAAAAAGACAAAAAATCTTTTTATTTTATTGAAAAAATATAAATATATACTAATTGATGCGGCAGACGTCAGAACCATCAACAATCCATGGGCACTAAACCCGAAAAACAGATACACTACACATTGCCTTCCATTTATGTATTCGGATAAAAGCTTGTCCTTTTGCTGGTTCAAAGCTACCTCCTCACCGATTTTCAGTCATAACAGTTCAGCCATTCTTAAGTTATAAGTAGTGTAATTAACACGGCTTTCTTTTTTATATATTAAACCAAACTAAACAAGAACCGAATATTTGATTATTTCACGTAAGACTTAGCTGTATGGGTTCGTCCCTTTGCCTTCCCCGTGTGGAGACAAATTAAATAAAATTAAGATTTATTAAATAGTTAGTTGTCAAATCTAATTAAGTTAAATTCATAGTATATAAATAGTGGCTGGCTTCGAGAAACTTAATTATTAATGTCATAATATTTTGTAAGCTTCGAGAAACTTAATTTTAGCTAACTTCACTTGTTAACTTAATCTGTCTGAACGCAGTCATAATATTTGACAATCAACTTATTCTCCGGCAATTATTCTAACTTTTCTCACTTTTCTCAGATCGCTCAAGATCGCAGCGGATGGGCTTCTTTGAGGGAGGCCTATGTCCAGCAGTGGACTTGAATGGGCTGATGAAGAAGAAGAAGACCTTTACAAACCTTTCAAGACCACGATAAGGTAAATCCGTTCAGCCGTTCTCGAGCTTTAGCGAGACTAACGAGCAGCAATTCATATATATATATAGATTATAAGGCCTGAGAGCTTCGTAGCTAAATGGTTTTATAAGTCTACCACGATGCGAGAGGTATTGTGTTTTGAATCCCATCCCCGAAATCGGATACAACTCTTTGAGACCTTAAGAAACTTTGATGCGTTGACTCACCTCCCCTTTAAGTAGCTCCCCACCAGCCATAGCATCTAATTGTTCAGGGGTCATCTCTTCGGCTGCTTCGATACCCGCCATTTTCTGCACTATCTCTTTTAATATCAGCAGATCTTGACTAGAAAAGAAAAATATATACATTAACTAATGGACCTGGCAGACGGTGTACTGCCCCGTACGTATTTAATATGATAATCCATGTTGCCGTTTAAAAAATGGTGGAATTATAGTATCGTCTGCAACAGATTATTATTTAATATATGAATGATAAAGATATAGGCAGTTAAAATTCCATTGAAAGGTTTTTATACCAAAACTGTGACGCAGTAATAATTTTTTTCAGAGAAAATCATTTAAGTACTCCCTGTTTTTCAATTATAAACTATAAACCTGAGGTTCTGCAAGGGTTAGGGTTGCCCATGGGCGGAGAGCCGCATATCCGAGATAACGCTCCTGCTCGTTTACCATCGTTTACATACAAAACCTAATTATTTCTATTATTGTTAAGAATACGATTTCGACTGAATCATATTTATTACTATAATTACCTTTGCTGAGCCTTCAGTCTGTTAGCTACAAACTGGAGCAATCCAGTCAGTTCAATATTATGCTTCTTATAGGCCGCCCCCGCAAACGCGGCGAGGGCCTGCAGCCATGGCGGGTGTGCGGCGCCACTTGGGACCACACCCCGACCCGCGCACAGTGCTTCCACGAGACAATACCCCAGGACATCCAGGGACAGTGACGTCAAATATTTGAGGGACTCGACAACGGGACCAATTAGGTTGTCGTATGTTTGGATCTGTAAAAAATTAACACGCTTGGTGACTGCAGAATACGGTAATAGAGACATTATAAAGTCTAATATTTCAATTGGCTATTTATACAACATCATTATAAATCATCGCCTGTGTTATTCTGATGCAAAGTTTCATTAAAATCTGTACAGTAGTTTTTGCGTAAAAGACATCAATCCATCCATACTTGCAATCTTTGGCGTTTATAATATTAGTAGTAGAGAAATAAAACAAATAACTAAATTTATACTTTAGGCTGTGTTTCTTGGCTGTTTTGCAGATCTGGGGCGAGTTTGTGAAGTCTGTAACTTTAAACAAACCGCGCTTTGGTTGTGCTGTCGGCTTTTTACACCACTTGAGCGGTACCATTTGAAAGGCTTCCGAATTCCTTACTCACTCAACGAAAAACGGAGAGAATACCGTTTCACACTGGTGAAACGGTACTTCTGTGAGCCCGTCGACTTTGGACGAGCTGGTGTTACAGTGTAAAGACTCTCGCCCGACCACTGTCAAGCCGTTGAACAGACCGAATTATATATTTTTATTCAGATCGTGAATGCAACCCGACACCTCTCGCTTAGTGTTAAACTCATATAAAGAGCTCTTTGGTATATACCAATACGTTATATAACGTGCATATGATGATGAATATTTTGCACACCTGTAGCAGCATATAATCGAAAAGAAAAGCCGGCGCCGCATGCGACAACTTCCCAATAAGTCTACCCTGAGGCTTGATGTTCTCCTTCGACACCCGTTTCATGATATGCTTGATGCGCTGAAGCGAATTGCCACGGACGCGCATCAGCGACGGAATCTTGTCACCGGATTCGTTCTTCCATCGGGCATACAGACAATATCTACAAAAATCTTTACGCTAGTATAATTTGTAAATATGGAAACTCGTGCACGTACTTTTCTATATAGTCAATAATATAATACTTTTTATGAATGCAAGAACATTTGTATAAAAATGAATTTTACAGACAGTTGTCATTGATGCATTTTTTAAATTTTTTAGTTGATAAGGTGGCAGTGGTGTTTCCTGATGGTGAGAAATCATAATTGCGAAATAACGCTTTTGAAGTGTTGTCGACGGTTTTTATCGCTTTTTTAATGAAAACGGTGGCAAACAAGCAGGAAGCTCACTTAGGATAAGCGGTCTTCCGCCCATGTCCACCTATGGTCCTGCTAGGGCCGCGGGTGCGTTGCCGGAGCTTAAGGGCACACTTAGTACTTTCACTTACACTCAGTGGGCCTCCTCACTCAGAAACCCAGTACGTCTACTATTTCACACTGTTAATCTTTGACCCCGTGTGATAACACCGGACATATTATTATGTACTATATATATTATGCACCGTGATTATACTTTAGCGTAACCCTCCAACGAAGAGATCATGTTAGGACTCGCCTGGCTGGTATTATTCTTTTAATACGAGTCCTTACTATCTTTAATATATATATCAAACATTATGTCCTAAACTTATACATTTTTTATGGTATAGTGGACAACGGAGCAGATGGGCCTCCTCTATGGTATGACACCGCCGCCTTTGGAGAACTGCGCCACAGTTTGTGCATTGGTTGCATTGCTGGCAATTTACGCCGCTTAAGCATCATCTTTAAGGGCCTCCGATATCCTCACTCATTCAGCAAAACGAAGTAGAAGTATCGGAGGTCCTAAAATTTACCGTTTAAGCGGCATAAAAAGCCGGCAACACAACCACTGCGCAGACTGTGGCACGGCTGTTCATGAATGGCGGTGTTCTCTTACAATATAGGAAACCCACCTGCTCTATCCTCCGCTATACTATTAAAAAAAGAATGCTAAACCCACCTGCATTGATACGAATACAGCTTGAGCAATGTATACACCTCTTCTGCCATACAGCAGTTACCCTCCATGAGTGTCAACGAGGGCAATATCGCCGCGTCCAGCACAGTCAATGCTTCGTGTTCCAAGGGATCGCCGCTCGCTGAACGAGATGTTCTCAGTATACGAATAATCTATAACAAACATAAATTCATATGAAATTTTATATACAAACAAAATCATTCTTATTCTTAAATTTCTTTGTTAACAGGTTTGTATTAATTTCATCGGTAATCCATGTGATAAATAATAAATAATTTGTTAACAGATCAACAAGTTAAATCAATTAAGGATCTTATAACACTACATTACATTTTATTCTTCAAATATATTTTTATAATATAGATATCCTCTAGTATAAAGTCGCTTAGGCGTCGTAAAAAAAGCCAAAACACAACAAATGCGCGGCATGTGGCGCGGTTGTTCATGGGCGGCGGCGTTCTCTAACCATATAGGAGACCCACCTGCTCCGTTGTCCGCTATAGAATTAAAAAAAAACTACTCACTTTATACATCAAAATAGGATCGTAATGAAGAGCTGGACCGAGTAAGATAAGGGCTGGTATCGCCGAATCTTTCATGTCCTCAAATGTTTTGCACGCCTTCGGAGCTAATTTGGATTTCATTGCTAATACTGGCATACCAAATATTTTCGGTGCCACACGGCATTTTCTGAAAGGCACACAATGAATATTATATAAATAGAAAATATATTATGGTGGATCCAGCAGACGTTCAGCCCGATTCGGTAATTTCCACAGTACGTGCATTGATTGTTTTGCCGGCTTTTTACGCCACTTAAGCGGCACTTAAGGGCCTCCGATATTCTCACTCACTCAGCGAAACACAGTACAAGTACCTAAATCTAAAGTGCAAAGTTTCTTGTTGGTGATTCATCATTGAAAGAATATTTCACAAGTTCTTCCATCTTTGTTTATCATAATACAGAACAACGACTTCTCAAAAAGTTAAGTCAACGTAGCACGTGCCGACTCCGGATAGGTGTGCGTGCCTGATTATTATGCCGCGTCAATTCTACGCAAGCCGAGCGCGAACCGAACTCAATTCGCCTAGCGTGGACCGACTTACGAGCCTCGAGTTATATATAATAAACTGGCAGTTAGTTTCTACTTACTTTCGATACAACGGTTCAACAATCGCATGAAGCATATCACACAACGCTTTCGCAGGACGCGGTGGCATTGCGGAAATATTTAACCGACTAAAAAGTGCTGAGAATTCTCGCCAAGCACACACCCTCAGTAGGGCTTCACACAGTACCAACTTCTGATTCGACCAGTAATCCTGTAAATTTCAAATTATAGATTTAGTTTATTAAAATTTTTAAGAGCACAGATTATATTATGAGAAAATTTATTGGTGCCACTTCTAATGTAAAGTACTAACAGAGGAATTTTATTTATAAAAATAATCATTAAATTAAAGCATTTAAACAATTATAAATATTGCCAAATTTCGGATTAAAACGTAGAAACATTAGAACATAGTATACATTAAAACATAGAAATTTTTTTTTTTTTTTGAGTCCCTTTATAGCCATATAAGAAATATTTACTTGTGGATCTGCCTTTTCTTCAATGAATTCAGTGGAACCGTTAGGTTGTGGTCCTTTAGTAGATACAATATTAAGTTTACGTAGAAAATCTTGTACTGACTTTAGTTCCTTCTCTGATTCTTTAGCCATGATTAAATCATCTGGACGTAACTGCAAATTATAACAAATACTTATCATTTAATTTTATATTTGTATCAGCAATAAGTACAAAAAGAAATGCTCATAGAGTCTATACTAATTTGGTTAATTAAGTAATATTTATTACTGAAACTAATGAAACAATAATTAATAATTAGCAGATCAAATACTCTTTCTTATGTACTTCAGTGAGACTGATGAACAGCAATCGATAAAAAATAAATTAGAAAACTTACCCAAGGGTAAATATCATCTAAAGATATCACTTGATGTTGTAAAAGTAGAGCTAGAACAGTCATCAAGTGTGGGGGTTCTTTATAGTTATCCAATACTTCCATATTGCTCAGTTTAAATCCAAGAACCTCTGATATTACATGTGGATCACACATATAATTCTTTATTAGAGGTATGAAAAGCTTATCTAAATGTGGGCGGGCTTCAAAAGATTCCAATATTATATCTAACACTCTATTTGGATCTAAATTAAAACAACCTGGAACAAACAAACTTCGCACTACATAGAAGACCACTAATTTAAATTCCTTAGAAATAATTAATAAAGGGATTAATAATAAATAGATATTACATTATTACATTATAGAGTACAACAATAGGTTTTAACCTTCGAGAGCCCCGTCTAATGGTTATATATCTGGTTCGAATCCCGGTCTGGACAATTATAAATAAATAAATGTGTAGCATAAATCTAAGTCGAATTGTTGTTTAACACACCACAAGATCAAAAATATTTTTATTAACCTTTATAAGTTAATGTTTTAGCAATTAAATCCTATGTATTTCGAATTTCTTGTTAACTTAGAACTGGAATTTAACTCGAACTCGAATTTCTTGTTAACTTGAATTTTTTAATGTTTCATTTAACAATCGAGTTATCGAGATCACACTATTACTCAATGGTCAGGTCATATGCCATAAAAATGCCGTTTGAGTGGCGGAAAAATCCGGCAGCACAACCAATGCGCGACTGTGGTGTGGTTGTTCAGGGATTGCGGTATTCTCTTACCATATAGGAGACCCACCTACATGGTCCTATGACTACATGGTCCGCTATAGAATAAATAAGCCAATGGTTTACAATATACAATTTTTAGGTTTATAGATAGACAAGAAGTTATTACCAATAAGTGATTGTATTATTTCTAAAATTGATTTCGATTCAGTGTCTTCTGAAATGTCTTGATTTAACTCTACTATCAACTTGGCATATCCTTCACTTTCTTCTCTAAAAAGGTTAAATTTACGCTGTTTGTAGCTGAAATAAAATTAGAATAGGTTAAAGTATATTGTTGTTGTCATAATAGGATAACTCTTCATAATTGTAGCATTGTTATTAATGCTATAATCAACATGGCAGGCAGTTTCCCCGATAATAAAAGAGCATCACTACTAATTGACAGCTAAAGTATCTGCACATTCATTGCATTGAAACTTATATTTATTATTATACAATATTACAAAGGGATAACTTACTATAGTTTGGTTTTTATTTTGATGAATTTAGTATAAAAATTTTTGTTTTTCAATGTCCCAACATCTTGTAAAGTATCTATTTCTAATCTTTCTTTTAATAATTTGTCAGACATAAACGATTCTAACTCTCTTACTATATAACAGAAATTAGATCTTTGTTCTGTCTGTACATCAAGGGAAGTCTCTGCATCTAATACACAAATAACATCTAATAAAATTGATGGTATATCTGCATGAAGCATCTGAAACAGACAAAACATGGTAAATTTTCTTTTCATGTCTTTATATATAACATATATTTAAGTAATAAACTATACTCACAGTTATTTCACGTAATGCTGATATTACAGCTTCATTCTTAAGGTATCCTTTGAGTCCTGAGAGTAACAAATCATAGAGATTTTGGGATAACTCAGACAACTTGCCTGATTTTGTAAATAGTGGACTCTTTCCCTCATCTTTAATATATTGTGTGATAAGTTTCATACTGTTAGAAAAAAATAATAAAAAAACAATACAATTATCCTGTAGAGTTTTGATTGAATACAAGTTTAGAAACACAAAAAGTTTATAATCCAAATTTATATAACTGCTGATGTGAATTATATATAATTAATTCAGAATTTTAATCAGACTAGATACAAACAAATATATTTGCAGAAAATAATGATAAATCTGGGATAATCAACATGTGGTTAGTAAGGTAAAATCAATGTAACAAATATTTATATTATATCTTACTATGAATCTCTGCCTGATTTTTCCCAATTCTTGCAGTACTCCGAAATAACTTTTGCCAGAGTGGTCATCATGAAACTCTAATCTTAATTCCACTTTTACAACAATATCAAAAATAAAACATACGCCGCAGCCATGGCCAAATGAACCACAGAGTGTTATGAAATTTTTTAATTCTATAGAAAACATTAGAAAGAGACAACAAACTAAAAACTATTTTAATATATATTACGACAAAACTCCAATATATAAATCATTACCCTTTGTTAAATCTTACATAAAAAATAATTTTTATTTATAATATATAAAATCACTAAAACTATCAAAAAAGCAAGTATTTCTACAATGAAACCATCAACTTCTGCTGCTTCGGCAACTTTAGAAATTGTCAAAGTCGAAAATGGCACGATAGATATCAAAATGTTTGCCTGTTTAGACCTATTAGGAAATTTGATTATTATGATTAAATACTGGATTATACAAATATGCTTTTATTTACAGCTTATTTTGTGACCATAAAATAATTTGAAATATTTAGCTACTTCTAGCGGATTTCTTGATTAGTTATTTTTCTAAATTTAGAGACTTTTACATCAAGATCTAGGGACTTTTTTTATTCCTAAACGGCAACACTGTGTACAGATAACAGAACACTTTTCGGTTATAATTGATTTGTACATTGTCATCAAAAAGATTCATCAAATCAGGTTGTTGGTCTTTGGAAAAATAATTTAATATTCGTCAGTGTTTTAGAAATATTATATTATAAAGTTTAAACAATTAAATAGTGGGGCATACATTAACTAATGAGCGCTCATTAATATCTAAATAACCTTAGACTTGTTATAAATGCCTAGTTACGAGCTAGCGATGGTCATTCGGGCAATGCCAAAACCTGAACTCAAAAATGCCCTATTAAGATTTTCCAATGGAATATTTGATAGGGGTGGTATTATACGTAATATTGAGAATCTTGGATATCGCCCACTACCTTACAAAACAAGTGCTCACGGCATTGTTCACAGAGAAGCTAACTATTTTGTTTTTAAAATTGATACTGCGACCGCAGTGGTTTCCGATTTGAAAGAAGAATATAGTCGTGATGTAGATGTAGTTAGACAACGAGTATTTAAGGTAAATGAAGAATTAAATGAAACATGTACTTTGGAAGAAGAACTAAAACCACCTGCTTACCGTGAAGAAGTTAAAAAAATGATTGAGGTTGGAAAGTCACAAGTGAATCGGTTTACACACAAATTCTCATATAACTCAGGTATGGATTACTATCCTTTCCAAAAGTAAAAATTCCATTGTATAAAATATGTTCATAGTTTGTAGAAAATTAATTGATAGGAAATTCAATTAAATAATTATTTACATCAATTTGTTTTTATTAAATCATTCACCTATTCCTTTAATTTTTTGTAACATGAGAACATTTTTCACTTCTTCAAAGTTGCCATTCTTTAAATATTCATGAATTCCAGACAAAGTATAGGTGTCATGTTGGCCTCGAGTTAGTTTACACCAATCTTGATACCATTTTTCAATTTCAGCTATAAATTATTAGTAAAATTTATTTAATTTTAATTATTAGATGTCAGAAATATTAGAGATAAATTGAACAGTTTTAAACATTTTCAAATTAGTGCATTTGTTTTCTATTTAAAAATTGAATCATCACAAAATAATTTTCAACTATAATAACTTACATATTAACTGATCAAAAGATGAATCTTCTGAGATTTCTGGCAGTTCCCAAACTTTTAAATATTTTGAACATAGTAATGTTTTACCTTCATTATTAATCAATTTTGAATCTAAATCTAAGTCTCTGAAATTTAATTTATAGTATATTTCAATTTATTTAACAGAGCTTGTATGTGATTTATATGATTACCTAAGAGAATCTTTTAAAGTCTTCTCTTTTTGTTTTCTGTACTCTGTTTCAAATAGATATTTTAAATTGTCAAGTGCTAGTGCACAACAGGCTTCTGGTATATCTGTAAACAGATTAGTAATTTATTTTAAAAAATTTTAACAACCAATCTGATTGTAAGCCCTTGAAATAAAAAATTCATACTGTATTGTTTTATCCCTTTGAACTTAAGACAATATTATATAAAGGAAATTGTTAGCAGAAAATACTTACTGTAATAGCAATTGCTTACCATAAGTGATATCCACTTTCAAGCACTTTTTTATTGTACAGTTTGTTATAATGTCTTTTATATTAGATATAGTTGTAATGTTATCGGATTTGAATGTTGCCGACCCGCGTCTGTAAATTATGCAGTAATATTTTACGAAAATAATATTCAGTATGTATTCAATATAAAAAAGTCTTACTTGTATTCACAAAATAAATAAGTTCCCAGAAGTGTGTGTGAACGGGCAAAACAAACAGAGGTTGCTGGTTTTGGTATTTCACCCGGTAAAGCTTCATTGAGCCATGATGTAACTTCAACAACAGAAAAAGTACCAACTATTTGTAGTACACATAAGCATCTAAAAAAATATTTCATGATTAAGATTTAATTTTCTAACACAATAGTGTGCTTTTATATATATATATATATATAGATTACATCAGTGGAGAAAGCCTTCAAGAAAATGTTTATATTTTTTTATGATATAACAGACAACGGAGTAGGTGAGTCTCCTGTATGGTAGAACACCAACGCCGATGGACAGCCGCGCCAAAGTCCGCGCTTCGGTTGCCTTGCTGGCTTTTTTACCATTTAAGCTGTAGAATTTCAAGAGCCTTCGATATCCTCACTCACTCGGCGAAACACAGCACAAGTACCGTATCACGTTGACTATCCTGTAATCCTGTCATGTCACTTCGGATGAGCCGGCTCAATTAATACGCCAGGATATGCTTCAGCGTGTCTTTCCTACGGAGGCAACAGTGTTAAGACCCTCGCTCGACCCTTTTTAAGACCGAATAAATTATAATTGTTCGATCCGGAATTCGAAACCGATACCTGTACGTGGTTGATACATAATTAAACCATCTAAAATTAAAAATTTGTGCTATAATACCTTTTTGAATTATCGACATCTACTTCTTCATGCCGGGAGTAGTAAGGTAATAATGGTAAATTGAATTTTATTAATCTGGCAACCCTAGGCGCTCCTGCTGGCAGTATGTACATTAAAATCTTTACACTTTCCATTGGCATGACATTATACAGATGGCGCAAATGTATCCAAAGTCGCCTTGTACCAGCTTGACATCTTATTGTCGCTAAAAGGTCTGAATTGTGTTTATCCTGAAATAGAAAGACTATCTATTTTTTTATTCTATAGCAGACAACGGAGCAGGTGGGTGTCTAATATGGTAAGAGAACACCGCCGCCCATAAACAACCGAGTCTCAGTACGCGCATTGCGGGCTTTTTTTATTAAGGCACTTTTAAGAGGCTCCGATATCCTCACTTACTCTGCGGAACAGTTTCATGCTGAATATTCTGTGAGCCCGTGGTATTAAATGCATCAGCGTACGCTCCAGCATGGCTCTTGAAATTATGCCGTTTAAGCAGTGTAATAGGCCGGCGAAACAACCAAAGCGCTGCTTTTGCACGGTTGTCCACAGGCGGCGGAGTTCTCTTACCATATTGGAGACAAATCTACTCCGTTGTCTGCTATACAATATAAATAAAGGAATTAAAAAACACAATTTATAAAATAATAAAGATTAATAAATTCTTCAATGACTTAATATTCTTATTAGGCTATTGTTAATAAATATTACATACCTGTGGTGGACAAAGGCTTAGCACAGCAGCACTGTCCGTTTGTACGTCCAATTTGTCGTTACAGTAAATGAATAACATATCGAGAGGTACGGCAGATATCAACCTTAGTTCTATCCAACCGCTTTTTGTAGCCCCAGTTAACTGTTAAAGTCTCAATAAATAAAGTAATACCCCGGACTTACGCGAAGTCACGTAAATCGAGGTTCAACTTTGCATATAAATATATATAAAGTATGTTTAATCAGGACCAGAGTTTCAAGAAAACAATAATTTAGAAGAAAAATGTTTAATTAAGCGTAAGATAATAAAACAATTTACATTGTATGAATAAAGTAAACTAAATCGAAGCATTTGACGTCAAAGGCGTCATATATTTTAACAATGTTGCTTGACGAGTTAAGTTCTCACGCAAAATTTCCTCGTAGCTTACAAGTTTTTTTTTATTACCCGTTTTGTAGTAGAAACGCGTTCTTTATTAGAATCTATTTTTTATATATTCGTTTAGACGACATAATTAAATGTTATAATTAAAACGTACTGCACACATAAAATAATTCTACGCGGAACACGTTCAAATCTGTCGCAAACTGACCACTTGAGAGGGCGGAGCGAGAGAGCCGATGCGTCTGAATTCGCGAAAACGGGGTAGCGTAAGTCGGGGTATTACTGTATACCAAAAATATGTAGATAAAGACTTGAGCAAACATCAATAAGTAAAGGATTTATTTTGTATTCTTTTGAGAATTTCATAGATAAGTGGTATTATGGTGGTATATTTATGCAACAAAGCGAGATATATCGGGTTCGATTCCCAGTTTAAATAAAATTTACAATTAATTCGGGAAAGTCTAGACAGTGACCGGGCGAGTGTCTTAACAAAATATTATACGTGAGAGAGCCATTCTGACGCACTAGTTAATTCGAGGTGTTACCATGGGCTCAAATTATATCGTCTGAGCAGTGTAAAAAGCTGGCAACAGAAACAAAGCGCGGTTAATAATAAAATATATTTTTAAAGGAGTGGCACGCTAATATAATAAATAAATAAAAATAAACGTACCTCATATTGTATATCAAGCAACGGTGGCATAGATAAACCACTCTGTAAAGACTTTGTGCTTTTCTGATATTTATCGCGTTCATTCGTTGTTTGTTTTTCCAATCGAGCTATTTCATTTCTAAAAAAATATTAAAATATCAGATTACGTACAAGATAAAAAAATTGGGACGTGATCTCCTTTCTTCTATTTTCTTCTCATTTTGTTTTTATGAGTGACCAAAATTATACAGTGTGGTTTAATGGTATACATGAAGACAATATTGTAACACATATGTGGAACTTAGTAGTAAATAAATAATAAAAGTACACAAACTCTAATTTTACTCTTCGTGACGCGAGTGCATCAGCTGGTAGATTAGTCAATGCGGCAGCAGTTGACTGCAGACGTTGAGGTCTGAGTCCGAAAATTCGTCCAGAAAAAGTAGCAACCAATACTTCCGATTCCTCAGATCCAATACATCCACCACACACTGATGTCACTGGTTCGCCACAGAACTAAAATACCTTTATGTTATTATATAATGTTACTGGCTGTATAGAATATAGATAATAAGAGTTTAAGATGATAAAAAAATTAAAATTTTGTATGGCAATACCATATAGGATATTATTAAAAAAGATTTCATATGTTTTAAAAGTTTTAAATTAAGAATACGTGTGGTTTTCGTATAGCATAAACATACCTGAATATTATTCATGTCTTTAGAGAGCCTTTCGTGAGGCTCGTAGGTAAGTGATTTTATAAGTCTATATGTTATATCGGGTTCGAATCCCCGGACCGGGCGAGTGTCTTAACACGCACCCCTGAAAGAGCCATGCTGACGCACTAATTGGGCCGGCTCCCCCGTAAGTGATACTACTTAACTACTAACTCACAGAATACTTAGCGTGAAACGGTACTTGTACTATGTTTCAATGAGTTAGTGAGGATATCGAAATCCCTTGAAATTATTCCGCCGCAATAGCCGGAAACAAAAACAAAGCGCGGAATGTGGCGCGTTTGTCCATGGGCGGCGATGTTCTCTAACCATATAAAAGACCCGCTCCGTTGTCCGGTATACCATAAAAAATACAAAAGCAGTCTCTATTATTAAATACATACATAGCTATATTTGAGTTGTAGTTTAGCCTCGTAGTTTTCAAGATTAGTAAGGTACAGTTGTATGCAACCATCGTGACGACCGACTACAAGATGGGTTCCCATGTAATTTTGAAACCATCCAATGCATACAATCGAACCCATGCCGTGCCCATCTACCAAGCATTTGCTTATTAAATTTGATCTGTGAGGCGAGAAGCGATCAGTTAGCTTTAAAGGTTTTTTTTAAATAATAAATTTTTTATCAAAAAAATATTAATTCACTTGCAACGGTAATACCGTATGCTTCTAGAATTCCTGGAATCAAAACCTGGGTATATAAATAATATTTCGCTTATGTTACATACAGTCTAATGCTTCGTTTAGTCATATAACTTTTTGTTCGTTAATATTTATTTCTGTAATATCTGTTAGTGAATTAGTTAAAAAAGGTTGCAACATTTAAATTTGTTTATAGAAACGGTGGCAAACAGCAAGAGGCTCACCTAGGATGAGCGGTGTTTCGCTCATGAACACCCTTAGCACTTGCAGAGGTGCAGGTCCAATATCAGCATTTAAATTTATTTATTGGTTAGTTTTTGAACAATTCAACAAATATTTTCTAAAATTGTAACTAAGTATATGTTATAATAATGTTTAATGGTAATAATTATAATAATTGGAGATGGATTTTTTTTAAATTAGCTATTAAATGAGATCGTAATTATTACATACAACCGTTAAATAAGTCCGAATATTCTGAAATTTATTAAAAACACCTAACAAAGAGTTTTAGTAATACAATAAATATCCAAAAAGATTTTATTTTAATGTAAGAATTCACAAACAAACTTTTAATCAAATTTGTCCATTTTTATGTTGGATTAATCATTTGGTTATCAGTTAAAACACTGGAGATAATCTTGTTTGATTCTCCGTTCTGATTTACAAAAATATCCTAGAGACACTGGCAGAATTGTGGCTCCTAGCCAGCACTATTAATTATGTATAACGTGAAATAAGAGAGAATGTTTAATACTTACTCATGGTACAAAATCAAACCAACAGAACCATCAGCTGCTCCATAAAATGCACATATTTCAGTTGGTCTTAGCGACTGAGGTATCGCAAGACGTGACGGTCCCGAATTTATATGTACGCGCGAAATAAATTGACCGTTTTCAACAATCGCTGCTCCTTTATTCGCTATAAGTAGAAGGAGTTTTATACGCCTACTCTAAAAAGTTTGAATACCACATAAAGTTCTAGGTTTAAGGTTTTGCGTTTAGAGGTTGTATATCAACGTTGTGAGAGAAATTCCGTAGTCAAAAAGTCGACTACTTAGCGTCTAATTCTATTAATTTTATTTATGGAATTATACAGAACGACAATATTGTAACATTATAGTTTATGAGGTCAGAGATTAGATTTTTAAGTTTTGAGATTAATTATTTCGGCTCGTGAGCTTTTTTACTTATCTTACGGCATATTTATGGGTAAATAATCATTATATCTTGGTGTCACATGCATGATCACGTATGATAATCACCTAGGCTAAGTTTAGAAACTGTTCACAAATGTGCCCAAATCTAAGAAATGTCAAGAAATTTAGTTGGTCAAAAAGGTAAGCATATTTTCTGGCGTAATCACAAATTAAGGAACAGATCATTCTCAAGCCCAAATCATTTAATAGTTAACAGTTCTATAATAGTTATTTACGCTTATCATTTATTAATTTATCCTTTTTTAATAAAAAAATAAATAGTTAATGAATTATACAGATACTTACGTTGGCAGTAATAAATGCCGCTACATCTAATACTCTATCTTCACACATGAACGACGTCATTTCATGCAAATCTTTACAATATGTAATCGTTCGACCACTGCATAATATTAAATCATTACCAATTACCCACCTGTTAAAAAATAAAATAATAAAATTGAAGACAATTTAATAAATCGTACGGAGTATATAACAATGATTTTTAACATTGTATTCAAACGCGGGTATATCCCTCAACCAAAAACTCGAAATAAACTTTGGTTGGAAATATATTTTTCACAATTACTTAAAAACCCAAATAATACCAAATTCATCTGTACGTCTAAAAAATTATAGTTTTTATAAAGAAGATTATTAAAATCACTACTTACATTGAAGTAATGGTTTCTGATACTAAAGTCTCGATGTTGAGAAAAACTTTACCTTTTCTTGTGTAACCTTTTACTTCATTGCCTGACGCGGCAAATATTTTATCATCATTTGTACCTAAAGCATATTGTATTACTTATTCATATTATTTTCCTTTTTGTTTTGTTTTATTATATTTTCTGCAAATTACCTGCAGTTGACGAATGCACTATAACAGAGGTAATTGCTTTACTTGGTAATGTTTTAAATTGGACAACGGGTTCTTCATCTTTAATGGCTAAACACTGCAACACTCCATTTTTATCACCAACTACAAACTGAAGAAAATTGCTACATTATTTTCAATTAATTACCATAATAATAATATCTTTATATTTGTTTAAATAAATCCGCTGCAGTTACTATTAGGTTACGGATGGCTAGAAAGTTTTATTACCTATGTAGATAATAAAATAGATAAAGAATATTATACTAGATATTTGACTATTATATGAATTTCTGTAACCTTACATTCGTAAATATATAGTTGTTTTAATTTTCAAAATATTAAAAAATATACATACTCTTTGCAGAACTTTATCATTTAAACTTTGCAAAATTCTCAAAGTTTCAGGATATGTAATGCCGCATAGTGTGTAATCAATACGTGATAGATCGTATTCCATAGTTCAATTTTAATTTTTGTTAACGTTTTAAACAAATCCTACAAGAAACGTACTATCAATATGTAGTGTAGAAAATCGATAACGTTGTGGTACCGGTGTCATAGTAACGAGTATAAATACAATTTTAGTTTTCATTAGTAATTTCAATTGTATGTTTATAAATATAAATAGTGTGCCAAATTATTATATACCTAGTGTTAAAGCATTAAACTGTAAGTACTTAAAAAAAACAAATTTGTGACATTCCCATAGATAAGATAAGGGATTTTGTAATTTATATAATCTCTCAACATTTGTTTATAGCTTGACAGCTGAGTATAAAGTATAGGCACAGACGAGTACATGCAATTTCACGTGTACGCAACATGAAATAACCAAAAAATTAATAACTATAGCATTTCCTAAATAAATTTAATAAGACTTTATCATTACTGTAGTCTAGTCTTCGTAAAGATTTAAAAACTAACAATGGACGGGGATAAAGAAAATATTGTTCAAGCTGTAGTCATAATGGATACTTTTAATAGAAACTTTAATCCAATAAGCAATGATAAACCTGCCGTAAGTGTGTTGTTTCTAAAACTGTCGTTCATAGAACTTAATCTTAAATTGTACTTATTTTCATTCAGGGTTTACTACCTGTGGCTGGGGTACCACTAATAGATTATGTCCTGGAATCACTAGTTGCAGGAGGAGTTGGGGAAGTTATATTGTTTTCTTGTCAAGAACCATCTAAAATTAGAGAACATGTCAAGTATGTTAAATATCCATCAAATAAGTTTACAATTGATTGTTGTTTTAATAATAATTTGGACAATATTATGCTTTTAGGAAGTGTAAAGATGAAAAAGTCCCATGGACCTTTTCCACAGATGTACAAATATTGTCCTCTGAAACATGTGAAACAATGGGTGATGTGATGAGAGAAATAGATGCAGCTGGTCTTGTTAGAGGATACTTCATATTATTAAGTGTGAATACTATAACTAATGTCAACTTTGCTCAATTATTGGAACAGCATAAGTAAATATGTTTTTATTTATCTAATAATTTATTATAGTCAAATAAACATGAACCACATCTACATAAATATATATTTAAATATTTCAGACAGACATGCAAAAAGGATAAGGGCGCTGCAATGACACTAGTCTATAAAGAGGTTGCTTGGAACCATCCTCTTGTAAGTAATGATAATTCTATTTTGCTGGCAGCTGATGGCAAAACTA
Source organism: Delias oraia (assembly GCA_018230265.1). Classification (NCBI taxonomy): domain Eukaryota; kingdom Metazoa; phylum Arthropoda; class Insecta; order Lepidoptera; family Pieridae; genus Delias; species Delias oraia. The sequence continues at coordinate 21,078 of DWCF01000922.1, forward strand.
GTAAAATACTCCAATATAAAAAGTGTAAAACAAAATGTAGAGATACAACTGTATCTTTATCATTGGTAAGTAGTGAATTTGTACTTTTATACAAGTCTGATGTTTTAAGAAAGATTCCCAATTAATTTTATGTCAGGTCGTATATTTATTGAAACTATTACTATTCTGAGTCGCTTGAGAAGACATGATTCATCATTTCTCACTATCTCTAAACTACAAATCATCTGGGTGCATGATATATCTACCCACAATAGAGTTATGATTATTTGAACTTCATAAAAGAGCAGTTTCTGATTCACGTTGACCAGAAATATCATTTCATAAATTTATTTCAGGAAAGTGTACTGCATCATTCAGAAGTCAAACTGCATCATAACCTTCTTGATGTAAGCATTGCCCTATGCTCACCATCTGTGCCGCCTTTGTTTTCTGATAATTTTGATTTTCAAACCAGAAATGACTTCATACATGGAATACTTATTAATGAAGATATTTTGGCCAGCTCCTTATATTACATTTTATTGAAGGGTAATCAGTATGCAGCTGCTGTAACAAATTGGAAAACTTATCATATAATATGGTTAATATTTAAATTTTATTAATTGTAAATTGAATTTTCCAACATTAAAGTAAGTAAATATATGTTTTTTTACTTTCTAGTTTGGATATTCTTCACCGCTGGGCTCATCCATTGTCTATTGAGACTGGTTCCTTCTATCAGAACAGTTATATTTTTATGGGCAAGCATAATTATATTAAAACCAATTCGGTGCTAAGCAGGTGCAGTGCCGTTTTTTGGAATTTTGTAGATTATTTATGTATACTAATAGAAATTAATTGTTTTAGATCTTGCACTCTTGTTGAAGATGTCATTATTGGGAAAGAATCCCAGATTAGTGATTCATCTACACTGAGTAAAACTATAGTTGGTGATAACAGTCTTATTGGAAAGAATGTCATACTGCAAGGGAGTCATATAATGAACAATGTCATTGTAAAAGACAATTGCAAAATAATAAATAGTTTTATTGACAATGATTGTGTTATAGAAGATAATTCTATTCTTGAGGGTGCAATTGTTGCCCATGGAGCAAAAATAAACGCCAATACTAAACTGAAAGGAAGCATTATTGAAAAGTCAGACAAAAAAGGTAAAGGTTTGATATAAAGATAGTGTAGTTTAGATATATATATATAGTTTAGATAATTTAGATATTGTAGTTTTCTAATCTTACAATAAAGTCATCTCCAATACTTGAAACTCTTTCTTCTAAACAGTGCTCAATTTATTTTCAACTTTCAGAAAAAACACTTACAAAATCTACATCTGAGAATGGAACAGAATGGGAAAATGAGTCTTCTGGGGATGGAGATGAAGAGTTTATTGGTTTTGAGAAACAATGGAGCGATAGTGAATCATGTTATTCATCAGATTCCAGTGCTGAATCCTCATTACCAAACTTACCTGTTCTGGATGATACAAATAGTAAGTATTTCAAAAAATATATAATACAAATAATTGTGTATATTAAGATAAACAAATTTAACTTAAACTATGTAATTATTTTCTTTTAGTCTTCCTTCAGGAAGTGATTGATAGTTTAGCCAGAGGACATGAAGAAAAATTGAAGTGTGATTATCTTATATTGGAAATCAACTCTTCCAGATATGCATATAATATTCAATTAAATGAAGTTAATTTCTTTGTTGTGAGGGCATTACTTAGTTTGCCCATTTTGGTTGACAGCAAGAATGTTCTTGTAAAAGTGAAGGATATATTGAAATTTTTCCATCCTGTTCTCTGTAATTATATTAAGACAAAATCTGCAACTATGGACTGTTTAAAAGCAGTTGAGGTAAAATATAGTTTATTAGCGTTTAACAAAATTAAATGTAATTCTTTTTCTTTACAATGTCTTATAAACTTTTTTTGGTGATTGAAATAAATTATTAATCACTGGGTACTAATTAATACTTATTTCTACAGATTGGTATTATAAAAATATATTTTATTACAGGATAGTTGTCTTAAAAATGAATGGCTGAATGAAAAAGCTGGTCAAGTAATACATTTGCTTTACAATGCTGATGTCATAGATGAGGATTCTTTAATTGAGTGGTATGAAGATTTAAAAGAAGACAAAAGTGAAATTGTGAATCAGACATCACTAGTTAAATTCTTTGAATGGCTCCAGCAAGCTAGTGAAGAGAGTGAAGAATCTGATTAAATTTTTAATATGTACGACTAATTGTGTATTTGTAAATAATAAATATGTGTAAAAATAATCTTACATATTTAATTATTAAACATAGTATACTTTTATCTTATAGTTGCATATTGTTGGAATTGAACAGTGGAGAATTTGGTGAAGTGATTCATATCTAAATTTGTAGGGTCACATGGAGAATGAATCTTGATCTGTCTCATGTGTGTATCTCGCCCATTTTGGTGGTTACTCAGAACTGCTATTTGAATCATATAAGTTCTGATTGGCCTGTCATCCATGTCTTTAATAGGAATCATTTCCCATCCTAAAATTGTTAAATTTTAGTATGCTTTGAAATACAACTAATTCAATTATTTATATTGGTTGTTACTTACCACTGGGTTCTATCAATTCTATAACTTCGATTTCTTGTAAGTCATTAAAATGTGTTCCGGCACGAATGGAAATTCTACTTGGCGTATAACTCTCGTCAAGCTTATAGTCTGTATAAATATAAATATGTGACACCATAGTTTTCCGCTGAAATTGGATATTTACTAAATGAGGTAATTGTCCATCGGACTGCCAATAAGTATCCATACAATCGTCTCTCAATTGGTCAATTCCAAAGCCTAGAAATAATGTAAGAAAACATGTTAAAACCAGTGTCGTGAAACTAAAACAAAACAATCCAAATTGTGCATACCAGGTTTACAAGATGATAGGCTCCAAATTGCATTATTTCCTACTTCGCGGACTGTTCCTGACCTTTCACTTAACAGGGGATCTTTTTCAGAAGTCATTTTTATTCTTAGTAATATAATACACTTCTATAGTAATACTTTGTCTAAATAAAGTGTATTAAGTTCAAATATCTTCCAATATTTTGATTTGTTATTGCAATTTATATTCAACATCTAGTCAACTGTCAATTTCATCCAAACGTCAGCAGTAACAAATATATAAATTATTGGGATATTAATTGTTGATTTGGCGCTAATATTTAAAAGATTGCGGTAATAACAAATCTATTTTGCCTTAATTTGTATTACTATGGCAAAATATTTACTATCACAACGTTGCGTAAATTTAGAACGTATTTTGGAAGTAATATAATAATAATCTATATGTATAACAAATAATTTCTGAGAATCCGTCAACATACATTTTTATACCCCAAAATATTAAGACAATATATATATAAGACAATAAAAAAGACATTTAAAACTATTAACAATAAAAAATAAAAACACATTAAAAAATAAAATAAAAATATATATAAGACCATAGTGCAAACATAAAGTCAGGGGACAACGTATTCTAAACCAAATTATCCCGTTATGCCCGGTAGGTTGCGTACCGGGCAGGACGACTTCTGTCTATTCCACTAGTACGTAATATATAGACGGAAAATAGAATTATATGCATTTGCATATGCAAACGCATATAATTCTATTTTTATAGCGTTATTGCATATTTTCGTACTTTTTCATTGATAGTGATTATTTCAATTTACTAATGCTCCATATTTCCATTTCCAATTCGGATACTGCATACAAAATAGAATTCGATAAAGATTTATGCGAGATATTTGTTTCTTTGAATTTTTCTTTCCATCAATTAAATAACATAGTATGCCAAAAATTCCTAAATAAATATTGCAGTAATCAGATAATTTCCGAAGAGTCTACTATTCCAAAAAACTACCTATCAACTATCTACGATTAGGTACTTCATGAAGTACGCGCCCATCTCTCGAACAATTTATCATGGATATCAGCTGATGAAACGATTCATATGATAGATATATAGCGAATATAATTGTTGGAAAACTATCTAAAGAGCCCTCCACTCTTAATTTGGTTGCTTGCAAGGACCTAGAAACACGAACCATTCAACTATCGCTCGGTTCATAAATGATTCCATCAGGTTAATTTTTCCTAATTCTTCTATTAAAACACATATTTATGTATTTTTGTTTCTGACGTTGCATCTTATATGGTAATAATAATTTATAATTTCTTAGATATTATATTATATTATTTCTTTCTAACTTAGAAAAGTTCTAACAATAACAACTAATAAATATGGATATTTTTAAATTATAATATGTTAATTATAAACGTATAGCAAATGCTTTTTGATTATGCATATTTCGCCTTTTTTATTTCATATTTCGGCATTTTTAGTGCATATTTTGCTATTTTGATGGTACCTATAATCCGATGTCCAGTAATATTTAACATAGTATATAGTAATATAAAGTAACGTATAATTTATATCAGTGATAAATAATATGTAACTAAAAGCCTAAATTGACCAATTTTTTTCTCCCATGATTATTCTATTGGACTTAAAAAAAATCTTTGAATATTTAACTTATTACAAAGTGGAACTACTATAACGGTTATTGCGACACTATATCAAATTCCCTCGCTCTAATTGCTTTATCGCATGCTCATGTTGAACCATCCGACAATTATTTTATGGCCTATGTAACCACTAATTATAGTTATAAAATTGTCAACCCGTTCCCAACTATTTTAAGAGTCAAATTATCTAGGCTTTATCACAATTGCATGTGAGTTCGTTCCCACGACTAGTTAACATCGAAATATATACATAAGTGGATCTCATTGATTATGGTTTTTCATAATTAATGTATAAAGATTCCTTGAAGATAACAGCTGTTATAAGTTATAACGATACAATGTTAAGTTTTAATCATTTATACTATTACATTTTGCACCCGTGGGAGAGCCATGCTGAAGCATATCCTGACTCACTAATTGGGCCGGCTCTTCCAAAGCGATACCACGGGCTCACAGAATTTTCAGCGTGAAACGGTACTTAGTGTTTCTCAGAGTGACTGAGGATATGGGAGGCTCTTTTAAAAGTGCCGCTTAAGCGTAAAAAAAGCCAACAACACAACCAATGTGCGGACTGTGGCGCGGTTGTTCATGGGTGGCGGGTGTTCTCTTACTATATATACTATATACTCACCTGTTCCGTTGTCTACTATAGAATAATAAAAAAAAATAGATTCTATGACTCGTATTATATTGGAAATTACTTTAGCAGCAAAATTCACACAATTTCTTTTAAAAAAAAAGTTACACTATTTATTCTTTTTGGTCTCTATGTAACAGGCTGATAAAGAAAAAAAAGGTGAGATTTTTGACAACTTAAAATTTTCGCTGATTTAAATACATATCTATTTACTTAGGAATATGTTTTATTTATAATCATTTTAATTTGGGCTCACAACACAGCTTCGTATTTTATTAAATGAAATTATATTTATTATAATGTTGAATAAGAAGCAAATGGAACAGATGACCTGTTTCCTTGGTACTATTGCAACTTTAGGAGTTACTAGTTTCATCGGTATGATTTATTTAACTGATTGGAAATGCATCTGCAGATATATTCCATATTATAACAATGATGAAAAATTCAAGGATTAATTATCTATTGTAATATTAGAAACGGCGAACCAACCAGTCTATTTAGGAGCGATTTATGTAAGTTTTAATTGTAATAGTTCGAGGGCACGTGCTGGCACAAAAGAAATCTGCGAGTGAATGGAATTAAAATAATGACCACTTTCGAAGATCAGGTGTTACAGGATTTGTTATAAATATATCAACCGGATCGCGCACAGCCGGCGCACACACACCTGGCCCTCTGGCCCTCCTGCTGCCCTCTGAACAAACAGGACCTCTGTTGAGTTATTGTTATTGCTTTTTTGTGAATTTTGTTGTTTAAGAAATAAAATTTGTAGTATTGAATAAATTTTATTACTCGTAATTAATTTTTGAAATAAGTTATCAATGAAATGAAATGAAATATTTTACAACGTAATACAAAAATGCAGATCGTTGTACGTCAAATTCAGATCCCGAATCCGAAGTCTACCACCGATTCCAAGCTAAGCCCAATGAGAAGAAACGGCGAAACCAATTCAGTTTTTTGGCTTCTGTGATCTACTTAAATTGTAACAAAAGTTAGCTCTGAGGATGCCTAGCATGAACACCATAATCAGCATAATAAATCGGTATTTATATATTTTTCTAAATTTGAACGATGCTAAACGAGTAGCACCGTCACCTAGTATAAGCGATCCTTCGTACATGGACCTCAGCCCATGCAAGAATACCTCTGCAAGCAGCTGATTTGATTTTTTTTCTATGGAGTAGATATGTATACCTAAAAGGCACATTTCTTCACATAATAGGCTATTCTTCACACAGGGAGCTCACTGAATACTCTGCGTGAAACGGTACTTGTACTGTTTCGTAGAGTGAGTGAGGATATCGGAGTCCCTTAAAAATGCCGCTTAAGTGGCGTAAAAAGCAGGCAACCCAATGTGTGAACTTTGGCGCAATTATCCATCGGCGGCAGCGTTCTCTTACCATGTAGGAGACCCACCTGTTCCGTTGTCCGCTATACCTACTATAAAACAAAATAAAAAAGGAATGGCCAATTTTTCAATGAAATTTTACAATTTAGTTGGATGCTCTAACCGCTGAGCTAACGAGCCTACGGCTCGCCCCAAAGTCCGCGAGAAGCTGTAGAGGTCTTATGCCGACAGCGATAGTCCATTCAAAAAAAAAAATGAAATTTTACAAGTAAAGTTTTTGTGTGTTTATCGACTCGATTGTAAACTAATGATTTTATTACCTGATATTTTATAGACCCACACACTTTGGAGCTTGTCCCAAATTATATTATAATAAAATGAATGTTATTAAAACTTGTACACAATTTCATTATGTCATCGCTATAATATATTAATAATAGTGTATTGCGATAGTTTTAATATCCATTCTCTGATCGCATTAATCTGTAAAAATTTACTACAAAAGTAATAAATATTATTGTAATTAACATAAATCGGCTTGAAATGGTATTTTATATATTATATTTAGAATATTTAAAACCATTTAATTTGGAAATATATTTAATATGAAAAATTAACAAATAAATATTCGATCTTATAAAAGAGTGCATAAGCGAGAAATATAATAAAAAATATTATATGGTGGGGTTGACGTATTAACGCGTCGAGACTCGAAAGTTGGAATTGACAGTTTCGGCCGAAGCCCGAAAGCATTAAGCATTCCGCATTCGTGACTTCAGTCCGTTTCGCGCTGGCCGTGTAGTTGGGTGTCACCGGTCTGACTTACAATCGCGCAAAATACGACATTGTTAATTTAATTTTAATGCCTAAGCAATCATCGAAGCCGTTTAACAAACTGTTGAATATTGTGAAACGGAGTGTTTCGGTGTTCAAAATGGATTTGTCGTGTGGGGAGAATATGCAGAACTCTGGCAACAGCGACAACAGCGGTACTCCAGATATATGCGTTGCAGGTGCTGATCCGGCACTTGATCGCAATCCTCGTTTGTTATCGAACCTCCTTGCGTTGGAGAGATTTCATGGGTTGCACACAGATTACTTCCAACACGTACAAATTGATATTCAGCCGTTTATGCGGAAGGTTGTCACTGTTTGGATGTCGGAGGTAGGTAATATCTGTAATATCTGTATAATCATTTTAATGGTTTTCCTTTGTGGCAACTGATCGCCTACTGTTTCCGTCAACAGCTGATTTAAGTAAGCGTCAATGACCCTTAATTTGTAAGAGTCGCACGAGCGTCTGAACTGACGTTCCCTTATTTAGTATGTAGGTGTTTCTCGAATACTGACATTTCTGTATTTTGATTGGAATTGATATTTAGATCTATTGTCTACCGTCAATGCCGTTCTTAATCTTAATTTTGTACAAATTGATAAGAGATTAACACATTTTTGTAATAACATTAACTTTTAAACCTGAAAGTGTTTAATATTTGTATTTTTGTTTTTTTTTTTAAATGATTAATGCTGTTGGTATAAGGCCTTCACAGCTTGTCGCAGAGAATTTGTGCCGCGACTAGCGTCTCTTGCGAGACACGAACCGGGGCTTGGGCCGTCACGGGAACGTTGGCCGACTGAGCGGCCGGTCGGAAGCTCAACGGGGTGGACTTTGCGACATATATCGGTCCTCGCCTCCGTTTCCGACAGGGACGGTTTTTAGCGCGATCCCTACACAGATCTGATTTTTGTTTAAAATCGTTCTCCGATGGTAGATGGTCACAGATGTTAAAAACGTAGTCTAATACTAATACTTAGTAATTCAATACTTTTATAGATATGGTTTTACTTCACTAAATAATAATCTTTTCTTATTAAAGGATTGTACCCGCACGTGTTCCGTATCTATCTTAGGTATATATTATGAGCCCTTTTAATAATTGTTGTTCATTCGGCGGAAGCTTTTTTACGTAACTTTTTGTGATGTTGTGTTCAACATCGATGAGCAAGGGAAGACGAAGACCTTTTAAGGCTCTATAAATTTAATTATCAACCCCAGTGCTTATATTACCTTGGTTATTTGTAATTATACATAATTGTTCTATGCTTTACAGTAACGGGCCCTTTTTGTTTACATAGCATTACTACTAATATGATAGTCGCACTATATACCTATTCATAAACGAGTTTAACTTTCCTCTGTAACTAGGCTAAAATCATACTTTTACCTAGTCTTTATTGTCTAGAGAAAAAGATATAGGATTTTTTTGCAATAATAATGAAATTTAAGTGTCTTATATACCTAATTTAGTAATACTTATTGATTGAATCTATAGAAATCAATAAATTTTGGCTTTATATCTATATAATGCTATTTTTGGTTTTTTCAAGAAAATAAAAGCTCAATTGCGTTTCAAAACAATCGTACAAAAAAAATCATTTTAAGCCCTTACTTCTAGTCTTATAAATTGACAATTATGTGTACAGTATAAATAAAAAACTCCTAAAATAATTATTTTCTAATAAAACAATATAATGACATCTTGTCAAGTGTTGCCATTTAGCTTTGTCTATGCTAGATAAAGAAAACAGTCTTATTTAATAAGGAGTGCAAGGTTTTCTTTAAATCTACCTATAGTACAAAATTTAATACATATTTTAGGTATGCGAAGAGCAGCGCTGTGAAGAGCAGGTGTTTTCCTTGGCCGTGAGTTACCTGGACAGGTTTCTGGCGCACGTCGCTATATCTAGGAAGCAGCTGCAACTCCTTGCGGTGACTGCGCTCCTGGTGGCATCAAAGTTCCGACAGTGCTCCGCCCTGTCAATTGACCTACTTTGCGCATACACAGACAACTCGATCTTACCACAAGAAGTCCGAGTGAGTAATGTATTGTTCATGTGCTATTTACGTATTTTTTATGAAAATAGGGCGGCTTACGAAAAGGAGATCACCTCCAGCCCTTCTCTAGCCACGGATGCGTTGCCGACCTCTTAGATACGCTTATTTATGGTCCCCAAGTCGTATTGGTTTGGAAGGCTGTAGGTAGCTGATTTCATTGTGTGATGCCGGCACAAAATGCCTTTAAAGACACATTTGTGGAACGACAGACGTCAAGGTAATACGGATGAAACTAAATTCTGCTCCGATGAACGATGGTAAAATTCAGATACAGGTATTTTTCCAGCTTCTCAGAACTTTCCCAGTGTTCAATGCAACAGGTATTGAGAGAATCAATATCTACGCAATGACAAAAGTACACCTGTAGTCATATAATATTAATGATCAAGCAGACAACTGATCTGAAGCATTTATTTAGAATGATTACCAAGCCCTTGGTATCTGATATCTAAAAATCGATAGTTTGTTACATTCGTCTTCTAAATAATAAGCCATGTCGACGAAATCGAATATTTTTTATCAACTAAATACTTATCATAATTTCTTTGGGTCATGGATAAAAAATAATTGACAACTATAGATAAAAGTTATTATCGTTCAGACTAATGTCATGTGGATTACAAGATCTTTTAATTTTAATTATAAGAAGTATTAAAACCTTAGCTTACGTTGTAACAATAAAACTGCTTTGATTTGATATTAAATATAAGTAAAATGCAAATATTTAACAAACAAAATGGTATCCATTTAAATGGGCTTATTACAAGCGATTTTAAATTTTCAAAACACTACAAAAAAAATTACATAACTTGAAGTTACAATCTACTACCAGGCATTCGAAATGATTTTACCGAAAACCGGCAAGAATTTCGGTATTTATAATTGTAATCGGTAATTACAGTGGAAATTAGGTATTTAAATGTTACAATATAGTTCAAAGACAATATATGCTACGCACTATAAAAACATTCCTAAAATCCTGCAACTACATTGTTTTGATTCTGTGGGCACTTGATTAGCTGTGTCAAATGTCACTGTTTACTTCACCCCTTGGACGCCTTTTTATTGCCCGTTTCCTTAGCCTTGCCCGAGCTTCCTGTAATTACTTCTTCCGTGACATTATTGTCTTGGGGGCATTACTTTCTTGCTGCATTACTGTGCCGTGTAAAGACACTTTACAATTAAGTGCTGTTTCCGACGGAAATGTGGGAAGTTACATCCTTATCATAACCGAGTAGGTAATATAAAAGAGTTTTTATATGCATTGAAAAATTATATACAATTTTCTTCAAATTTGAGCATAGAGGTGGATTTTGATTAGACATTTTTGTAGTCTGTATATGATATTAGTCTTTGCAAAATTATTTATTTAGTCCACATGTTAGTTTATGGCTGTAATTTTTAAATCCCTTAGAATACCGACCATCTGTTGTCTATGGACGGCGATGATTTCTTATCATATAAGAGGGTCACCTGCTCTGTTGCCCGCTTTTCTATAAAAAATCAATCAGACAATTCAGAATAAAGAATTTGTATGTAGATAAATATCCTTTTGATTCTAATTCTGTGCAGAATATTTATAAGTAAGTCAACAATTTCGATACATAGAAATATCCCATTGTAATCATTAGATAAGCGAGTTGAACCGAGTTCATTGTGGTGAATGGTCATTATAATTTGAATATTGTGTGCCAGAGGCAGGTGTGATTCGACCAATTTGTTCAACACTGTGAGTTTTTGACTTGTCATACAGTTCTCACGCAATTGAAAGCATCACCAATAAAACAGTGCGTACTACAATATTACTGACTTGTAGACGCGCTTTCAAAGATTTTAACAAAAGAGTTCAATCAATTTCAAACTATTTATGGAAAAACCTTTAATCAAAAATGCCCTACAAAGTTTAAATTATTTTTATATATAAAAGCTTACTATAAACAAAACCGCGATGATTTTTAATGTTATAAAGTCGGATTTATTGCAGTTAACAAAAGCGTATGTAGATATTTAAATGATTCTTGTTTTATTTGATATATCACACTTCAGACATGACGTTCTTCCACAAACTGAAATATCTGTGTTAGTTAAATTACTTTTAGATTCTTTAACGTAAGATTTTCTTATACTTTTTAGATTAAATTGTTTTTTTTATTATATGGCGGACAACGGAGCAGGTGGGTCTCCTATATCGTAGCAGAACATCGCCGCCCATGAACAACCGCATCACAGTCCGCGCTTTGATTGTGTTGCCGACTACTTACGCCGCTTAAGCGGCACCTCTAAGGGCCTCCGATATAATAGACTCACTCTGCGAAACATCACAAGTACTGTTTCACGCTGAGTGTTCTGTGAACCTGTGGCATCACTTCAGACGAGCTGGCCCAATTAGTGCGTCCCCATATGCGTCAGCATGACTCTCCCATGGGAGTAATTTCATAAATATTTGTTTAGATATATATATTTATAGTGGAGTTATTTAATATTTCCTATAGCGAATAATTCCTTGAACTTGACGTCATTTCAGTGATTAAATATTCCGAATGTTTTATTGGATGCCGTGAGAGAGTTCGTATTCCAACGTCAGGCGTGTACCGTATGGCCTACGTACTCGTATTTCCTTACAATTAATTCATATGATGAAGGCATAGATAAGTTTAATGCACATTATAATGAGAACGTTTCATTCCCGTGTCTTCGCCCACATTTCTGTACAACAGTTGGTGATTCGGTCACAAGTAATTTGCGTAGTGTGGGAATGTTGACATTTTATTTATTCTTTTGGCGACCAAGCAGGTGGATATCCTCTATGGTAAGAGAACATGGACAACTGCACTACAACTCGAGCTTTAGTTGTGTAGCGAAACACGGTATACGTAATTGTATCATGCTGGTATTCTGTAAGCCCGTAGTATCACTTTGTATCAGTTTTAGTATCAGTTTGAACATGTATTAAATATTATGTTTTATTCTAGCTAACGTGCATTTGTAGATGCAAATACGAGACAGAACATTCAATGATCTGATTTTATCGAAGTTTATAAGTGAGGGAATTAACGTCAAGTGTTTGTTTACAAATCAAAAGTTTTTAGAATTATTACATATTTTTTTATGGTATAGCGGCCAACGGGGCAGGTGGATCTCCTATATGATAAGAGAATAACGCCGCCCATGGACAACCGCGCGACAGTTCACGCATTGGTTGTGTGGCTGCATTTTTTTGCCGCCCGAACGGCATTTTAAGGACCTTTGCGCCCGTGGTATCACGTAGGACGAACGGTCCGTTCTCCCACGGGTGTAATATATTATTTAAAATATTAACGATAGGATGTATTTAGGTTCACTTCTAGAAAAAAAAATTGTTAAAAATAAATTAGTTAAGGGACTTATAAATTCAATTCTTCACCTAGTTGCGGTGTAACGCGTGAATCACAGCTAAAGTTTTTGCGTCATCTTGAGAATATCCTGTTAAAAGTTTTTATATCTTGTTAACATGCTATCTGAAACTACTAAAAACTGAAATAAAGTTGTATTAAGAACATAAAACTGAGAATTTTTTTTTAGATGCACGAATAAATTGTAGATAAAATTAAAGCATTTCTTAATTATATTAGCTAGCGTGTTATGAGATTCTCAGAGGTAGATAGATAGTAAGTTAGAATAGTTAGATAGAAAGAGCACGCATATTTATTCAGTATATATTTGTAAATCTTTATGCTAAAGGCTTATAGATAAAAACTTGTAGAATATTAACATGAGTGGCCAACCAGTATTCTAAATTTTGCCACTTTTACATTTATACGCATGGCCGCAGGTGCGTTGCCGGCTTTTAAGTGATAGCTACGCTCTTCTTATGTAAGTCCCAAAGTTGTATTAGTTATACCTCAGGAAGCTGGAATCTGTAATAAACAAATATTTAAAAAGAATTAAAATTGAGATTATTAATTGAGATTTAAAGTTACATAAAACTGCTCGTAGTTTCAAAATTATATTAAAATCGGTTCAGTAGTTAATCATCAGCTTATCAAGTCCACTGCTAGACATAGACCTCCCCCAAAGACGCCCACCTATTACGATCTTGAGCGATCTGGGTCCAGCGGTTGCCCGTGACCTTCGTGAGATCGTCTTTCCATCGCGTAGCGAGCGAGACGTCCCACTCTGCGTTTTCTGGTATGCGGTAGCCATTCGAGAACCTTTCTTCCACCATTAGTTAGTCGCTCAGTAGTTAGTAGCACAGAATAGCTTCCGACAAGGCGCTCAGGCGGCTAACGTTCCCACGACGGCTCAAGCCGAGGTTCGTGTCTCACAAAAGACACCCTTGCTCTAGTCGCGGCACAAAACAAACCCTCGCCAAAAGTCCTAAACTCTCGCGCAAGTCTTATGCCAACAGCGTTTCATTTAAAAAAAAAGGTAACATGTAATCTCTGTAAAAGTTGCAACTGATATTCATGTGAATTCTCGCATGGTTTGTTTTAGCTTGTAATAAGGTTTCGTCACGATCCTTGGTCAATTAGTCGCGATTCACCCTTGTATTTTCAAGAGCTTCCCTTAGTGAACGCCATTAGCCGATGGTTCCCTGGCTTCACCCTTTTCTTTTACTTTTGTTAGATTCGCCATTTTTGCGGTTTCCGTCGTGTCCTTGTATGGGGGATCCCATTCATAAGAATGTACAATACGCAATTTCAGTGCCTCTTCATCGATAATTCCTGTCATGTACTAATCAAGGAACTTTATTTAAGTTGGGTTTAATAGAGCTATCGTGAAGGTAGAGGTTCGATTTCGGGCTATAATTTTATTCAACGTAAATACAAAAATGCAGCTCATTGAACGTCAAAATCAGTCTACCTTAATGGTCTAATGTTCTTGGTATACTTCGCTTAAATGTCCTATTTATAATTATTCTATAATTCATCATTTATTTGTCAATACTGTTAGGCTAGGAAATAAGTTTAAATAAAACATGTACCTAGTTTTACCAATTTATTAGCAATGCAATTTGGTAACTTTTTTTGTTATATAAATCTTCACTACCAACTCTTACGAAACTACTTAGGTACTAAATTTACTTAATTTAATGGAAATTTATTATTTTAATTTCAATATTACTTATCTTAACACTATGAGTAATCGTACATCTTAATTCCACAATCTTAAACACTTTCGCTGTCTGATTTTTTCTTATGGTTTCTTTAAACGTATCAATTGATATAACTTCAGAAATATTTGAGTTCAGTTAGCAGATCGTGACTACAAAAATCGTAAGAGAATCATAGATTAATACATGAACAATAAAAAAAGACAAATTCGCAGTGTCCATAGACAAACTTAATTAATTGTTTTTTTCAGCAATGGGAGTTGATGTTAGTCCAACGATTAAATTGGCAGCTGTCAATCGCCACAGCTTTTGATTTCGTGGACCCGATCCTCGCTAGGGTGCCGTGGGGCCGAGAGAATCCGTTGGTTCGAAGGCATGCCATCACTCTAAGCTCTGTTTGCTATACAGGTAAGACATTGTTTTTTTTAATTATATAGTACAAAACAAAATACAAATGGTCTTTATTTAACTGGCCTTATTACAAGAACTTTTAATTCGTCAAAATAATACAAAAAAGTTATAATTTACCTCCAGGCGTCCGAAATGTAAATTATACAACTGGCAAGAAACTCGGTGTTACACTTTTCAAAATTAAAATTTTAAGCATCATAGAAAGACACCCATTGACACGTACAATATGGAGTAAACGTAAAAGAGAAATGCAGGTGTTTAATGGTAAAAAATCACGGCCGCCCATGGAAAACCCCGCTACATTTTACGCATTGGTTGTG
This sequence comes from Delias oraia, assembly GCA_018230265.1. NCBI lineage: Eukaryota > Metazoa > Arthropoda > Insecta > Lepidoptera > Pieridae > Delias > Delias oraia. The sequence continues at coordinate 36,367 of DWCF01000922.1, forward strand.
TTGTCGGGATTTTACGCCGCTCAAGCCTTATATCTTAAAGGGCCTCCGGTATTCTGTCACTCAGCGAAACACTACAGTCGACCAAATTAGTGCGTCAAATGGAT